>CM060830.1:50607500-50750000 GCA_030762175.1 Metallyticus violacea
TTTTATACAACAACGTTGAACAGGCACTGTAATGAATGGGCGTCGAAATTTTTAAGTACTAAAACCAGAATGAGGCGGAATAAGTTATGTTGATACTGGATTGTAAACAGGTAAGAGGAGTAAAAAATTAGTCACGAGCTTCAAATCACTCTTTCCCTTATGCCTGTCACTTATCACTTCTTGTTTACTTGGCCGTCAGTGCCTCATAGTTTGTATTCATGCTTTGTATTGGCTTAGCAGTTTGAGTGTACCAAACTTAATGTTAAGTACCTAAGAATCCCTATGCCTAGTAACGAAAATCATATGTGGAAAAACTATAGCAGAAAAATTATGAGAGCTGTTCAATAAAGATTTATTTATTTATTTATTTTTTACGGCTTACCTTTACTCACCTTCATACTTTTGATGCTCTTTCTCAAAGTAGTTCCCGTTGGATGCAATGCACCTATCTTTCTGCCAGTCTTCAAAAATTGCAAACGTTTATTTGACAGGTCCCTCAGAATCGCCTCCGTAGCTATAGTCACTATTTCTGATTATGGATAATGCCTCCCACGAAGTGCTTCTTTCTTTGGGAAAAAGGAAAAGTCACACGAAGCTAAACCTGGACTAAAGGGAGAGTTTTTTTTTTTTTTTTTTTTTTTTTGAATGGCGTCTAACGCCTGTTTTTACGCGGTGAACACTGGTGATACATGAAATGAAATGATAAATTGGGAAAGGTTTTTTTAAGGAAGGAAACGTTCCAGGCCTAAATTTAGGGTTCCTCCCCTGCATCTGCCAGTTATGAGAACTGAGGAAAACCTGGAAAAACCCTCAGTCAGGAGGACGATCCAGGCGGAATTCGAACCCCAGACCTCCCTCTCACGAGTCCGCGCCTTAATGACCTCGGTCACTGGTGGCGGTTAAAGGGAGAGTGAGAGACACACTTCATGTTAATTTTTGTGAGATATTCAGCAACTACACTCGTGATATACGGCCGTGCATTATCGTGGTGCAGCATCCAGCTTGTTGCATGGAAATGTTGTCCATTTACAGTTGTGTGTGTAGGTATGACCTGCTCTTGAATATCGAAAAATGAGTTGACCGTAGCTTTCCCAGCAGGAGCAACCAGCTTTGTTTGGGGGGGGGGGTTGTGATGTAGATTTTCACACAGAGCTTTGCTGTTTGTTTCCAGGATCGAAATGATGTTGTCAAGTTTAAGCTGTAGAGGTTACCTTTGAAAGAAACTCCGCATCTTCCTATAACATCATCTTCAACTGCATGCAAACCTGCACGGGAACGTTCTTTAGTCCGGGAATCGGCTTCTTGGACCCCCGTGCACAAACACGTCTCATGTGCAACGTTTCAGCTACCAACATGAAGGTGGCATCAGAATGTCTGAAAGTGTTCTTAATGTTATTCGAGATCCTTTGTCACAATGTCAGCAAAGGTGTTGAACGTTTTCTTCCGTTACAGCCCATCTCTCTTTAAAATTGATTGTCTGCCCTCTTCAAACATTTTAAAACATCTTCGAGCTGTGCTATAGGGCAGAAAAAAATCTCCAAAGACCTCCTGTAACAATGTGTTCGTTGCGTGTCACCTCCATTTTGCTTTGGGAGAATTGAACGTATCTCAACTTGGGCGCCTCTCACAGGCGAAAACCGGAAGCGACAACAATGAAACGTGTACATTATGCATTAATATAATAAACTATTGTAAAGTTAAATTTTAGTGCTAGGGTTATGATTATTCTATAATTGAACAGCGCACACACTTTCTTTTCAAGAAATGCAGTAACCAATTTCAATTTTGCACCAAATTTTAATGTATTACGGAGTTTCCAACGCGCATTTCCAATAAGGTAAGGGATATTTGTTTCTATACACACATATTTTGAAATAATAATAATAATAATAATAATAATTTTTTCACTGCGTACAACATTTTTCTTACGACTAAAGCACTAATATACCTTTATTACAATGCTGAAAAGTTATTAATGCACTAAAAACCCTTCATTACGAAATGTGTACCCTTTATTCTAAACGGTATGTAGTTAAATATGTAAGTTGAACGCTGTTCTTTTTTATATTACTTATTTTATTAAATACGAACACATACTATCTCTGCATGAACGGTCCATTTAAATCCATTATGTTCTTCTAATATTAGTATTTTAGTAACTTGTTTTAAACGTCTAGCTATTATTTTTGCACATAATTTGTATATGAAATTCAGTAGACAGATACTTCTATAGTTACTATATTATATGGCCATTTTTAAAAAACGGGAAGTATTACTGTAAGATTCCATTCTTCTGGTATTTTGTATGTTCTCCAACACAGTACGTCTAAATGCATACGTTGAATTTCGATGGTGCATATTTTATTTACGCAATGATAATTGTATTAAGTACTAATTTTTTTTTGTTTTTAAACTGTTTAATTGTATGTATTTTATAATACAATTGGATCCATGCACACGTGATTGAAAGAGAACTTTGACTTACAAATAAAATGGATGGATGGATGGATGGGTGGATAGATGGATAGATGGATAGATGGATAGATAGATAGATAGATAGATAGATAGATAGATAGATAGATAGATAGATAGATAGATAGATAGATAGATAGATAGATAGATAGATAGATAGATAGATAGATAGATAACGATGTTTATTTTGCAAATTATATATGTACATTAACGTTTATATCCAACTCATGGGTCCAGAGACCGTAGATGCTTCTATTCATCACCGGCGAACAATTAACCTATATACCAATATTATTTATATAAAACTATTAATACACAAATAATTATAAAACATAAAAACACACACATAATTCTCTCTCTTTCATATATCACAATTATACATTGTTTAAATACACACAGTTTCTTATTAGGCACACTTTACATAAAACTCACCCAGCTGTGATCAATTTTCTTCCTGCTCAAGCAAGTCCCAGCATGTTAACCTGCTCCTATTCGAGTACGCAAACTTGACTCCAAAGTTCACCCACAAATGTTCTGTGTTTGGACAATGTGTTAATATATATTTACAGTCTTCCAGGTTTCCACAAAGAGGATAAATGCTATCGCCTACTTCATTGGTAATTTTTTGTGTTTTGCAAGCTCCCAGTCTAAAATTCAAGCTATAATTCCCTCCCCCAGTTTATTTTTAGCTCATTAGTTTCAATGATGTTTTTTATCTGCATGCTGCTTGTATGCCCTGCCTGTTGATGTCAATTAGTTTTCTTCTAACTTTCCTGCAAACATTATTGATATTACTTAACACCCTCTCCCATACCATCCCATTCCAGTTCTTTCTAATTCCCTCTTTAACCCTGCTACCAGTAACTATGGTGCCATTTACTTATTTTATGAAAGCAGAAAATTACCCTTAGAGACTTGTTCTCCCTTTAATATTCGTAACCAACATTTTACAGCCAGAGTTTTACAATGAATGTTATCTATAAAGCGCCCACGTTTCCTTATAACGCCACAATTCGCTGTACCCCTCCCCAAGCCGAGAAGCCGTTTTAAGAAATCGTTCTGAATTTTATCTGTTATATTTTTCTCCAACCCCATATCTCACATCCGTAAGACATTGCGATCTTATCATCGCCTCGTACATGTTTTCCATAACGCTCACTGGGGTATCCGACACCAGCGAGTGCCTCACGCTTTGTAAGATACAACCCAACATTCTGAGTGGCTCACTATACGACTTCAACGTTAGTGTGCTTTGTTTTACGCAAAGCAAGCATTGACAAACAAAGGGATTGTTGAATATATTCTGCCTGCATATTATTCCTGGTTCATTAGAGTGAATTTCATCAAAAAGAAGGAATGTGAGAAGAATGAAAATCAAGGAAAGCAAGAGAACTTTACCCAGAAGACAGAGAAGGAATGAGGAAATATTAGGCTTTAAACAAAATGCGTAAGACAAAGACCCTTTTCACTTTCCCATTCATGACTACGTTACAAAATGCTCCCCTAAATTCTCACACTGCACTACTTTGTGCCGAAGAGAACAGTTCCTCTGGATCGAACTGGGGAAAAGGAGCTTTCTACGGAGGAAGGGGTAAGGGGAATACTCTTCCAGCTAATTGCTCGACTTTGCGGAAGCGTTTTCGTATTACGTGTTTCTGGGGCCAAGGGCAAGCCTTTATCTGCACTGCATTTGTTCTCTCTCGGTTAGTGCTGTAATCCATGCAACCTGATTTTCTTTCTGTAGAGCGTACCCACGATAACGAACGTTTTGATCGATATCACAGTATCGTGTAATAAAATTTCGGCAGTATTGTGACATGTTTCCTCCATGCCAGGCGAGGCATTTAAAATTACGATACAGATTGTCTTTTAAACAAATGATGGTATTGATAGCAGACTATTTTTGCAAGATTGAATGTCAGAGCGGAACTCACAAATTTAATGGGAAATATATTTTCACTACAATGCTGGTGAACATAAAATTTCAATCCATTTTCTTGAAACAATATTTGAGATAAACGAAACTTACATGACATGTAGATATACAGGGCAATGCAAAAAGAAGGAACAGATTTGAAACATTTATTTCTTCCAAACTACAAAATATAGAAACACAATTCCAACGTTCCTGGAAAGAGAAAAGTTCAACTTTCACTTTTTATGCATTCAATATGAGCACACGACAAATATCAAAACGGTGGCTCATTTCTTGCCGCACAGGAATCAACTGGTCTCTAGTTATCGAATTCACAGCTTCAACAATGCCATGTCGCAGACTTTCAAGAGTGTCAGGCATAAGGGGGATAAAAACACGGTCTTTTACGTAACCCCACAGATAAAAGTTACAAGGAGTGAGGTCAGGAGACCTGGGAGAGCACCGACGTGAAATTGATCTTTTGCTCCTCCTCTTCCGATCCAACATCCTGGAATGGTGTCATTCAGGTAACGTCGGACGTGCTTAGAGAAATGAGGTGGGGCACCATCTTACATGAAGCCATCTGAATCATCTTCAAGTTGAGGAAATAACCAGTTTTGAAGCATGTGTAGATAGGTTAGTCCTGTTACTGTGTTCCCCATGAAGAAGAAAGGTCCATAAACTTTCTTTACATATATGACACAGAAGACGTTAATCTTTTATGAATCTCTTTCATGTTCAATAACTGACATTGGATTCTAACATTATGCAATTAACTTGACCGGAAAGATGAAAAGTGGATTCTTCGGAAAAAAATTAATCGTTCACAAAAAGTGTCTTCTTCCATATCATTTAGCATGTTAATGCAAAATTCGTACCTTTGTTGTGGTCGTCAGGATGCAATGCTTGCAATAACTGCAGTTTGTACCGCTTCAGGTGCAGACGGTGTTTCAGAACTCGACATACCGTTGGTTGAGGAATGTTGAGTTCCTTGCTTGCTGGTGCTGTGGATATTTTGGGCTTGCTGGTGCTGTGGACATTGGACATTTTCATTCGACGTGCGTGGACGTCCCGTGCTTTTCTGTTTGCAGATGCAGCCATCTTCTACGAATTTTTGATGCCACTGGTAAATCTGCTTATGCGCAGGCGGTTATTTATTAAACTGATGGCGAAAAGCCCGTTGAACACCAATAATGGACTATAGGTTTGCTAATTGCAGCACACAAAATGCTTTTTCCTGTTGTGTCACCATTTTACTAAAGACAATCAACATGGCAAGCAACAGCGCCAATGCGGCCGCGATTGGAACTTCTACCTAGACGGTTCAAATTTTAAACTTTTGTCTGTCTAGGAACGTTGGAATTATGATTCAACCTTTTGTAGTTTGGAAGAAAGAAATGTTTGAAATTTGTTCCTTCTGTTTGAATAGCCCTGTAGTATGTAAATACGTAACAAATCCGCCATTCACTTCAAGCATTGTGTCCAACTTTCGAGTGCAGCCCGAAAGAGGTCTATAATCATGTTGCCTAAAATTGCTACACATGCTTCTCGAATGCGATGTGGTTCGAATCCCGACCATGACCCCAACTTATCAGGTTTAATTGTTCATTTCCAACTTATGTACCACACACGGCTAGTGCGATAAAACAATTTCCATGTACAATTATTTGTTTGCGTATTCTTGGATGACAATTTGCGTACTCTTATCTGCACATGGAGGCCAAGAGTACGTTCTTTTGTTTGTTTGTTTGTTTTTTTTTTTATTTACGGACGCTCTTTAACATCTCAGGTCATCAGCATCGCATTCAATTCAGGGCGTAAAACGGGCGATAAATTTTGCTTAGAGGCCTCTTCTTTCAGACTTGAGGTTTTTTATTGTGCCATAAATATACGACACGGGACCCACAGCTTTACTTCCCTTCCGAAGGAAGCCATACTTAAGATTTTTACGCCCGAAAAAATCCATCGGTCCTGGCCGAGTTTGAACTCGCGATCTTGGGTTTAGAAGGCAAATATGGTTACCACTACACCACCTGGACCAACGCCAAGAATGCGTAATACAATGATTTAACATAACATGTTTCGATCCTAAAATATGTCAATTAAAACCAGATTCAAAATTTCTGTATTGTAAATATATTCATTATCTTTAAGCTGATATTTTTAAATCATCCCGTACTTTGGAGTGCTCAAAATATCTTAAGTGCATATCCTTACTCTCCTCTGCCCTAAGGGCGTCAAATCTATGAGTGTGATAGCCGTACTTGGGTGAACACCCAATGTCTAAGCACTTATCGAGAAGCCGTCGGTTAAGGCAATGCAAATGAGGGGGTGCTTCATCTTTTTTAAACACAACGATATCCACTACCATGGTCTAGAGTTTAGCGTTGCTGAGGCCCGGGTTTGATTCTCTATATCTACTTAGGAATTTTTCTAAGTTAGGGGGGTTTGGAATGGGGTCCACTCAGCCTCGTGAGCATAATTGGAAGCTGCCTGATAAAGAGGTAGCGTTCTTCGATCTAGGAAGCCGCGTGACAGGCTACCTGCAGGGTGGCAGTATGCTGATCACATGCCCCCCTGCAATACTGCACTCTACCAATGAAGGCATGAGGTAGAGGAAGCAGAAGTCACTGCGGCAGGCCCAGGCTCACTCCGGGCTGTAGAGCCAAGAAGAAGAGTCTCAAATCGCGCAATACAGTATTGACAATACCCACTCGCTTCCCTATAAATAACATTTTATAGTGTAGTGACGAAAATATAAACTATAATGTTTTCAGGCTGATGATAGTTCTTTGAAATTTATGACTGTCATGTTGAAATGACATATAACTTTCATTAAAGAAAGTTCACAAAATGGGTTGAATCTTTTTCCATTCTACGAATATTTATTCCATGTTGCTAGAGCAAATAGTTATAGCAAAATCATCAATCAGGCACGGCGTTTAAAAGATATCACGAACAATAACAAATACAAAACTTCAAGCTCATTGCATTTAATAAACATTAAACAGATAAATCTTACATAAAGCTGATAAATCAAGAGATTTTGTAAATGAAACTCCAACCCAAGAAATGCAAATATTACGAAGATACCTGTTTGAAGGTAGGATGTACATCTCATCAACTGAATATCTCGCATTTTATATTGATATTATTAAATGTCATAGACGAGAATTTGTCTTACTTTCGAACTTTGAGTTCTGACAAGTTTATCGGTTGTCTAACTTATCCTAACTAACTTGTCTAACTTATTTCGGTAGAAACTGAAAGGCACATTTGGTGTCCATCTCATGCAAGATGCAGTAAACCATCTATTCATTAAATGTTTGGACCAAAAGAAGATTCTGTTTGGACGCCTTTTTTTCCTGCAGGGAAAGCAAATGACTTGGGTTTATAAGGAGGCTCATTCCTCTGTTCCAACTCTGTCCAGTTTCTGATTGATCTCCTTCTCTTTTCAACATACTCTCCTATGGACGTTTTTCGTCCAACCTTGTAAGCAGCTTGTGACTTCGTAATTTGATGAAAATTTTCTTTCTCGAAGCCTTCCCTCCCAATTTTTCCCCATTGAGATCGCTGGGAGGTAGTTTTAGGTGCTTATCAATAACAGCCATCGCGACACAAGATTAGTACCTTTAAGAAATAGCACATCAAGCCTCAGTTTTACGCAACATTTTCCTTCCAATGTATTATGTAATTTTAATATTAAACTTTCATTGTAATGACTTGTTATTGCGGCTCCTTTCTGCGAATAATTATCCAGTAAAGCATTTTGTGCATCTCAAAAACAGGGAGCATAATTTTGTATGCGGGTGGCCTAACCTGAATTTCTTAGGATATCGCTCACTCAGACAGAACGGCTTATGGTATGCGGATTTTCTGTGTCGGGACTAGATCAAGTTTACTCAAGTGTTATCCGGAGTACTTAAGCTACAGTTCCTGTTGTATAAAGTTAACCTGGAGGGTTAGGGTTAATTGTGTATCCCAAGAGCTATTAAAACTATCTTGAGACCTGTATAATGTAATCTAATTATTAAGTGTTTCAGCTGGAATATTGAATTTCATATGATAGAAGTTGTAAACTTTAAGCACGTTTTAATATTAACCTTCTGTATTTTGTTTTCACCCCTTTCTGTATGGTTCTTTTTACCTCTTTTTTGTTTACGTTTTGCAGTTCTTTAAGTTGGTTTTATTCATCATTTCTTTGTCTCATTTTTTTTTATTTCATGCTTTAACATTCTATTTCCATTTCTTTGTTTTTATTAATATACATTTCTTCATCTTCGTTATACTTGGGGACGTTCCTTCAATGTTTCATCTTTATTTTTATGTGTTTTATTGATTGGCCTTTATTATTTTTACTATATGTATGCATTTATTCAATTATTTCCTTGTTTAAGTTTTATTCTTAATTCTTTCTTTTATTTCTAACTTCATTTTATTTAAATACAATTTTTCTGTATATCTTTATATTTTGTTGCTCTATATTTTTCTTTTTATTAATTAAATTACTCATTTTACTATTTATGCATTATTTTTGCTTTCCTTAAATTATATTAACAGCACTGTTAGCAATTACAAGCATGTTGTTTAACAATGGTAAATTTCCAAGTACATTGAAAGTATCAATATCGCCGCACTTGTCCAAGCTTAAACAACGCCAGCTGCCGGGTTTGCTCTGATCCAGACTATGTGGATGGTCAAACTGGAGAGAAGGATGTCTTTGCAGCGCTTCCCCATAACGACCCTCTGTTAACAGAGGCCACGCTTCAGCGATCAAAGTGTCAGTAAATCTGCTGTAAACGGCAAATCGACCTGATGATCAGCCCGGCTATACTGGAAGCTTTGGCTCTATGTGTGGGTTATACGCTTTCCACTTGCATTCCCTCGTGACCAGAAGTGCACTCTTCCAAAACAAATTTCACGACAAAATTAACATTTTAAGATTAGAGGCATTGACTTCAAAACTGCCGAAGACTCCTTTTAGGCATTGTCGTTGAAGGAGAAGGCCTTTGCGACCAGCGGAAGTCTTTGAACTTGCGTTGTATCCTATTATAAGTTTAAAGTGCTAAATTTAAAGTATTTTCTTATAATTATAGCTTATGTAGCTGCGGCAAATGTTCGTCTATTGTTTTTAGGCTAAGAAAATGAAAAACGTGTACTTGACTAACGTGTGATCAGAAGGAAGGGATTTTAAGCTACAGCACATTTTCATACCGAGAATTTGATACTTGTATTTAAGAACAGGATATGCAATGAAATAGACAGATCTTGTTGGCTCTTTTAGAACCTTTACGTGAAATCAGCATACGTACCCATTTTCATCCCCTCTTTGAAGCTTCAGAATCTTTTTTGAATCTTTTCTTCCATGCTTTGTTAAAAAAGAAAGGAAAATTTTATATCGTAAGAGTTCCTTCATAATATAGGTGTAAACAAATCAAGAATCGACTTAGAAACAATGGCACTTGCGACATAAAATGTTGGTACAGCTCTACCTTCACATAAGGAGTAAAATTGAAATTAATGTTGAACATCTATTACACAGTTTGAGTATAGAAATACGCTGATATACACAATTATTTCTACTCATAGTAATAGGAAAACTAACTTAAAAAAGCATATTCGCGTACTTATACTATACTCGTGTTTGTGCGCCATTTTATGTAAATATAATGCACCGGAATGACGTCATAGAAAACCGAAGCTAAAAGAAATGTAACATATCAATTTCTTCAATATAGCCGGAGCTAAATGCAATACCCATTAAAGTAGTGCGTTAACAATGTAGAATGTTTTAGTTTTGTAGCTACAGACCTATAAAGCAGGTATTAAAATGCAACTTTTAAACATGTAGCTAAAGAAACCCTCAAAAATATTTAACAAGCCTGCAATACTTGCGCATCCTTCTGAGTTGCTATGGAAGCGGGTCAGCTAATCTACGCCACACATTTCTCCTCGCCCTAAATGCGCACATTGTTTGATTTTCAGTTTTGACTGTACTTGTTCAAGCAAGCGCCTACCGTTTCCATGACAACCGCCATGAAATAGGCAAGTGCAGCCAATTTTTTGTGATGATATTTTTTAAATAGTGTTTAACGTCCGTTTTACTACTAAGATATCACAGGCGATGGACACTGATGATACATGAGATGAAATAATAAATTGAAAAAGAACTATTTCTTAAAAGAAGGAAACGTTCCAGGCCTAAGTTTAGGATGTTTCCCCTGCATTTGCCATTTATGGGGACTGAGAAAAACCTGGAAAAACAGTCAGGTAGGACAGTCCTGACGGGAATCGAACCCCAGGCCTCCCGCTCATGAGTAAACGCCTTAACTACTGCCACCCGTGGCGGTCGGACAGGATTGGGCTATATCAGAGGATACGAGTATAAGAATCGCTTTTCCTTACACTCAGCAAGTTCATTGTAGCAGTCACGCCTCCTTCCTTGAAGTGTAGCGGAGGACAGCAGCTTTAAGGCGTAGGCCGTCAGGCCGTAACGAGCAAACGCAGCAAACCACTGGGTCCACCGGTTTCTAGGATTTACCCGAGGTTAAGTTTTTAGGTTAGTGCGTATATATAAATTAATTTCAAGGATATATGGTTTAAGACCAAAAAGTGCATGCTTCTCGTTGGAAAATCAAGCCATAGCTTCCAAAGCGTGTGTGAAAAATTAAAAAAAAAAAAAAATTATAAAAATTTATTATTATTTCCAGAGAATCAGCTGTAAGGATTTATTAAGTGCTAAAATATAATCCTGGCTAGTAAAAGTAAGGTTCCTGTATTGCTTTTATGGCATTTAAATATTTTTGATAAATACATAGTTCAGAAAAGCTGCTTGAGTTTAAAAATGTCCTAGTGTATTTGAAAATTTTCAAAATTTATAAAACTTAATATTTTTTTTTGTATAATAAAAGTAAAGCAATGCACAGCATTTTATTGCAGTATTCAGAGTTATTTCGTGCTTAAAAAGATATTAAAACGAACTTAAGGTCACATAACTCAGCACATATTGGAATATAGAAACTGTTATAGAACAAAAAAGTTCAATTTATATTCCAGAGATGATTTTTCCTGTCCATTTTTATTTACGTAATAAAGGCATTTACGATTTATTTTATATATTTGCTTTTAAAGCACTGCAGAGAACTGGACGGGCTAACGGGCGAGCAGAGGTTAAATCGCTTTAGTGATATGGTTTCATTCAGGAAAAATATTAAAAATGGAATGGGGGATGAAACATAATATGAAATGTGACTTCGACTGCGGCGAAGACTGAACGGGCCAGAAACGAATGGAAACTAAAGGGAGGAATGAAAAATGTTAGCACAGTAGATCTTACTCCAGAAGAATGAAGATTAATCATAAGTTCCTGAAGCAAAATGTTTCGCCAACTTTATAAAGCAAATAAAGAGAAAATATCGAAAGTCAAAGAACGATGCAAGCATCTTAAAAGAAGTTTGAAAAGAAAGCTCTAAAAACTCACATATAAGAAGGAAGGAAAGAAACATTCCTCAGAAAATTTAATCATTCCGATCTTATGTATCATTAACACATTACTCAAGACTATATATATATATATATATATATATATATATATATATATAAAGCAACAAGGTTAGAATTATTCACCTTCCCTTAGGATGAGCCAGGTTCGATCAAAGATTGTCGCCAGAGATACAAATTAGACACGAGGGTAGGTCCATCAGTTTCCGGCCTCGCCGATAAGGATTATCGCCTTCACAAAATCCTTATTTGGTGTTATATCTTATCTGTTAAGTAAATAATTGCAGCTGTAACTTCCGCTCCGCTGTTTTCAGTTGTTCAGATATAGTTGCATACAGAAGGCTATTTGTAGAAGAAAGTGACATGTTTAAAATGGAGGATCAAGCTGTTGTTAAGTTCTTCACAATAGAAAAACTTATTCAAATGAAATTAAACAGCAATTGGAACGGTGTATATGGGGAAGCATCCCTCACATTCTACCGTAAAAGAATGGGCCAAACTTTTTCGAATGGGCCGAAAAAGCTTAGTGTAGGTCGGCCCTTTGAGGTGCTCACTCCTGAAGACACCGCTCTTGTGGAAAGAGAAATTATGGACGGCCGGCGGCTCAAAGTTACAGAAATAGCAGCAAGTTGGGTCTTTCTAACACAACAGTTCTTCGAATTATTCATGAACATTTAAACATGAATAAGATTAGTGCAAGATGGGTGCCAGACTTCTTTCCCCACTCCAAAAGCAGCAAGAGTCATCTGTTGTCAGGCATTTTTGGAGCTCTGTCGTGGCAACGAGAGAGAAGTTCTGCAAACAAATGCTACAAAAGATGAAACTATGATCCCTCGTCCAAAAGAGAATCAATGAAGTGGCGTAAACCTGGCGAAGCACCGACTCTAAAGGCCAAGGTCACCCAATCAACCAGAAGATCATGGCCACAATCTTTTGGGGCTGTAAAGGAATACTTTTCATTGACTTCAAGGAGAGGAACAGTAAATGGTGAGTACTGTGATGACCTACTGCACACGCTACGTGCTTCCATCAAAGAGAAAGGTGTGGAATGCTGAGTGATGGTGTGCATCTTCTTCACGACAACGCGCCTGTGCACACAGCTCTTGTTGCAAAGGAAACTGTGAAGAAATGTGGCTTCAAGGAGATCGATTATCCACCCTACAGTCCAGATCTAGCTTCCAGTGACTATTTCCTCTTCTCAAAACTCAAGAAGGACCTTCGAGGTAGGAAATTTAAGTGTGACGAAGAAGTGATGGGTGCTGCTTAAGCCCATTTTGTTGACAAAACTTCTATTTGGGGGGGGGTGTGAAATGTTAATTCAAAGATGTGAGAAGTGTATTGCAATAAAGGGTAACCTTATTGCAAACCGAAATATAGTTATCTTTATCATATCTAGAAAATGGTTAGGCCGGAAACTTATGGACCTACCCTCATACATGGTAAATGTTTACCAGCCGCAGTGTGTTTTAAACGTTATTTGTAGAGAGAGTTCTTTTCTATTTTCTTATCATCTGAGCACGAATAAAGATCCGGCGTGAGTAAGTTAAAGGGAGCAAGAAGAAGGTTAAAACAAGTTTAAGACACATTTTTATGTGCTGCTATTGATAATGTATAGCGTTGTGTATTAGATTGTGACGGAAAGAAGAAATGAAAGCAGCAATTATGGTCAAAAAGTGAGAGAATGGCATCATTGGAAATATTTAAGAAAAAGTATTGAACATAATATAAGATAATGGCATAAAATGATAGAACAATGTTTATGTAACGGGAGAGAAAACCGAGCGAGGTGGCTCAGGTGGTAACGGTTGAGCCTCATATTTGAGTGGCCCTCGGTTCAATTCCCGTTGGACCCGCCATCCTGAACTTTTTTTTTTTTCGTGGTTCCCAATCGCTTAGGCGAATATTGGGACGGGTATTACATATTTCATGAATTGCCTACTCTCCCATTTCCTTTTATATATTTTCATTCCGTTGCTTCTGTTACAGGGTCGAAAGTACTAGGGTGAAGTGGACTCGCGCGGTGTAACGGTGGCTTGCGCTTTGGAAAATTTTCTGCTCTGGAATGTAAGCGGACCTTCTGAGGGACACGAAATACTCAGGGAAGGCCCCACCGGACATGCTCAAGATTTTTACGCCCAGAAAATAACTATCGACTTTGGCCAGGTTTGAACTCGAGAATCTTGAGCTCAGAAGAGCACTTACCTCTAGACTGCTGAAGCCGGCGGTATTTTAAATTATATAAGAAATTCTTTTTACAAAATAATAAGTTTTTGTACGCTGTGTGTCACTTAAGTGTGCATTTAATTTTTAGTTTTGACTTGTCTAACCTGACAATAAATTTAAGTGCAATTAAAACACAACATTAAAACCTTATTTCGTCTCTAGCTCAAAATATGAATTATACTTACAGTCTCTCTTTTTTTTTTTTTTCTGGAGACTTCCACAATTCTGGATTTTCAGCATCACTGCTCGCTCCCGGAAAGTTGATAATGAGATGATGTTATTTTTATAACTACAATCACAAAAGCTGTGTGATTTCCCGTTTCATTAATATGCAAGTGGAAGTTGTATTGCTTTTATAATTTGCTTTCGAATAATAAATGTGATGAAATATCCCTTGCAGTGGAATATTTAAAAGGGGATTTTTCAAGTGTTAAAACAAATTATGAATGATAAACAGATTAGTAATATTAATCTAACATCAAAGAACATTTTACATGTACCCCTGAAAGCAAAAGTGACGTAAGACATATCTGAATGGGTATTCAAACCTAACCATTTGTTAGTTGAGTCTGTTTCCCGCGTGATGGCAAAACCTAAGCGATTTACAAAGAAACCGTTATTAATAGTTTGTGTTTTTTTTAAGCGCTTAACACTCCGCAGCTATAAAGGTGTTTCGAGACGATGAATGTAAGGAATGAAATGCAAATAGGTTCGCAGTCTTTAACGTCTAAAATTACGTAATAATTTTCTTTTCAGGTTAAGGGCAAACACAGGTGCAGTCCTTACCAAGGCAGCATACTAAGACCGGGCCAGAGCATTGACAAGAAAACGGCGGTGGATAACGAGAAAAATATGAAGCAGCTTGTATTTTTCGTAAATTGTCGTTTTATTAGTTAGAGTTTGTATTATTACTATTTTAAAGTAATTAACGAAATGTTTCAATTATTAGTACTTCATTATCAAATGGATTAACTTTCTATACAGGGTGTAAAAAAAGGGGGAAACGTTTCCTGCATATAGAGGGTGCAAATACATTATACATATGAACATGGGTCCGGAAATGCTTTATTTCCTTGTTAGAGCCCTTTGTTTACAACTCCGCTTACATGGTGTGATATGCAAGCTAGAATACTAGCATAGGTGTCTTGTGGCAATAACCCCACAACAGAACAGTTGCTTAATATGTATCGTAGATAAAAATTCGCTTTTACCTCTGGTTAAATCGGATGGGAGTGTTGTAACTACTCTTCGTTCCTAGTTTCACTGTTGTTGTGGTCGCTCTGTACCAAGTAATTCGCTTATTATGCTACTCACTTTATTGCTTGATGTAGCACCGAGCACGTAGTGCCAGTTCTGTGTGTTTATGGGTCTCGTTCAGGTTCAGTAAGTGAGGTATTCAAATGCGCAGTTGGCAGAACTTCTTATGATTTAAGGATTAGCCGAAGGCGTAGAAAGTCTTCATGCTCGTATTCTGCAAAGCTACCAGGCAATACGAGATACTCCAGGGATACAGTGAATCAGGGAGTCCATGCGACGGCGGGTTGATGGACGTGTCCGTTAGCTCAGGAAGACATTTTGAACATGTCATATGATTTGCTCTTTCCCTATAGTTTTGTTTTTAATATTCTGCTTTGTGGTACAGGTGTACAAAACTGGGTCTAAAAAGGAATAAAAGTAATTTCTGATCCATGTTCATATTATATTTTATCTTGTATATGTGAGGAATGTTTCCCCAAAGTTTTGACATACATTTTTGTTACATTCTGTAGATTTCATGTTTCAATTTTATATTTATAGACGTGCTTTAGGGCTACCATGTATTAGTCAGGAACACTCATAACGCACAAGAGACAATATTTTTTATACTGTATGCAGTTTTTTAATGGTAATCGACTACACCGTGGAAGTTTTGTGTAGTAATATAATGAGGGCTCCAAAATTTATCTGGGGAATCTAGTATTCGAGTATTTTGACCATTTGGCGAATAAAATGATAAAAATAAATTAATAAAATGCTCTTATAGTTATGAATGTCCAGTCGAGATTTTAATTTCCGCTAAGAGTCGGAGAGATCAAGGTACTAATTAAAGTTATTTACCGGATATGCTATTTTGTTTTTAATGTAAACTCTTTGGTAACAAATTAAAAACAACTGAAGTATAACAACCTACAACATTAATTAAATATAGGGTTATTAAAATCACTATTATGAAAATCAAATGACTCTAGTTAAACTGGTTCTATACAGTATTTTCAATTTGCTTAACTTTTTTTTTTTGCTGGAACTTTGAATTATAAGGTTTGTGCATCTAACGTTTCGTCAAAACGTTTTCAATTGCCCGTCATGTTGATTATTGATTTCTAGTGCATACGGATGTTTAGGCCAAAGAAGCTATCAAGATATTTCAGCGTGCTGTTCTAATGAACTGGCCTAGTACGTAAGTGCGATAAAGGAAGTAATAAAACGGAAACGATAAAATTGTGGCGATAGGCAGCTGTGATTTAACAAGATGTACTGAGATTACCGACTACTCGTTACTTCCGTGATTCATCTGGGAGGCCCAGAAAAAAAAAGTGATATTTATTAGGTCTAACCCACGAATAAAATTAGAATTAAATAATATATTCATGAAATTCGCTAACAAAATATTAATAATGGTTAGTGTAAACTATTAAAACTGACATTTTTAATATTAGTCTGTCAGAAATCATGAGTGTCGAACAGATGAGGATCGATTATTACAAATCGATACTAATTCCAACTGAGAAAAACAAAATGGAGATTTAACAACGCTAATTTCAATAATTTATTTGGAGGAATGACATGAACAATACTATTAAGTTTGACAATTGTAAATTTTCAATTACCTATATATTTGCACACAAATTACTTAAATGTATAATTAAATTATTTTCTTTACATATATTGTACTTGTTGAAATTGGAAGATGGAGATATGGAAGCGATTAATCGATTATCGATATGCGGGAACAAAATTGACGGCAGTGAGAAGACAAAAGCATGTCCATGTGATAAAATGATTGTAGTAAAATTAGGATATGTTTGTAGCGATAATCGGCTGTAATTGATTGAAATTTAAAATTTCATTACATTTCATTGGTAGAAAACATGTCACGTAGATGAAATAGTCACAAAAATTAGAAAAAGCCTACATATTATCCATTCCTCAGACATTTTATACAAAAACATACCGAGTCTTGTCATGATTTTGGCGCCCGTTTCACGGCAGGTGGCGCACCGGTAGTCAGGGCGGTGACTCCCAGCATAGTTTAACAATGCAATGTCTTGAAATATTCATTTATAGCAAAACTGCAGCGGTACAAGAAGTATATCTAGAAACAGAGGAACGCCGTATACTATAACGTTTATTAGTCTCTATTTGGAGTTTATGTTTGCAATCATGATTAGTTTAATTGTGAATGTTTTAATGTTTATCTAGGCTGAGAGAACTTGCTAACGAACTTTTGTTCCTTGTTATGTCGCCACAGACGCCAAGGTTGCAAGGTTGTGCAAAATACAATAGTGATTATCTTAGAAAGGAAAATGGCAAAATGTATTTAAATAAAATTTCTCAAAATAGATTTAGTCACGTGTCTCCTTAGAATACAAAATTTAGCCCCATGCATTCGGCAAATAAAAAAAGTGTTTATATCCAAGAAATGACGCAATGTTATAACTTCATAAGTAAGTAAGTAAGTAAGTTATCTATTATTATTATCTATTAATATGAATATATTACGGAGTGAGATAAATGTCAAAAAGTGTAATCTTTCCAAAATAAGGTACATTCTAATATTCACCGTTGTGTCTTTCAAGAAATCACGTAATAACTATAAATTCTTTAATTATTAGAAACTTTTTCGTAGAGTGCAATATAAATTAAGATTATAGAAAACAAGTAAGTAGAATCACGTTTTTATGCAAAAAGATTTAAATGTAGGAAAAAAGAAATATATAAAATAAAAATATATAAATTAAAATAAAAAGCAAACAACACACCAGAAAAATTAAAAAAAAAAAAACTTCTCTGAATGGCTTATAACAATATTATTGTATATAACACTCACCCTTTGTTTGAAGATAATTTAAATATTGAAATGTCCATATAAGTTTGGCACACAAGTACAACTTACTTGCTTTACTAACTTACTTAAAATAACAAAAGAGTGAGTGGAAACTTTTTAAAACAAAATGTGAACAGTTTGAAGTTCTTGGTTCTACGCACCCGTTAGACAGTGCGTTATTAATATAGCAAAATTCCACATCGGCATGTTTGCTGAATGTTCTCCATATTTTTTCCCCACCAGGAAACCTATATATACATCACTTTCAGCGGTTCCTCGTTTATTTTCCAGGGTTGCCAAGGTTATAAAATTTTACCACTGTCATCCATGAAACCACTGGGTCCTCCGGTTTCTATGAATCACCTTAAGTTACGTTTAGATTGGTGTGTGTGTGCGAATATGAATTTATTAGGAATTCCATTGTTGCTATTACTGCCCTGTTATGTTTACTTGATGGTACGTTCTAGTGTACTCTGCTATCAAGTACATTTCTTGCTGTTAGTGCAACCATGAAGTCAGCACACTACGTCGCCATTTTCTCCTTCTTGGTAGGTTCAATTAAAAAAATCAATGCACTTTTTCGGGGTGGTGGGTGAGTTAATAACTTTCAACGCATTGACTCCATTCTCTAATAATGTTTATATTCACACTCTTGTTGTTTTAAGGAAATATAAGTCTTTACTAATGGTACATACCAATATGGAATTTTTAACAAATACTTTTTTTTATTGGTATTTAAAAAATCCTTTATGCTGTTGTTACGATAGAGTAAACGTTGGTCCTTTTTAATATTACGCAAAAAGATAGGAGGTTAAAAAACATTAAAATTATTTCATATCGACAAGAATTATTAGAGTTTCTTAAAAAAAACTGGAATGAACGGAGTATCGATCTGTTGACAGCATGAGAAGCTTAAGGTGGCGTATGTTGGTTACGTTACCACCAGCAATCTGTTTACCTGCCAGAAGGCTGGGAGAGGAGAGCAGCACGTTAATGAATTAGAGAGCAGGCTCTATCTATTAAAGTGTATCTAAAGCATATAATCCTTCTAGTTAGTTTCCCGTAAGAAAGCTCATTTCCAGCACAAATTGTGAAGCCCCAATTTAATTCACGACGATTTAAAAATAAAATGAGAAATTAACCAGCTTAAAGCGGTAGTCGTATTTATAGATTTTAATTTTAAAAACTCAAGGGCGTAGCGAACGCATTACTTCGTCCACTACTATTAAATACGAGATTACAGAGGCCTTTATTTTATTTTTTCCAACTTCCTACTACTGTATCTTTGAGGGGTCTATGTATTTGTTATTGAGGATTTAAATATTTGGAGAATTTCACGTCTCATATGTTTACGTTAAAGAACTCCATATCTGACCTATATCACTGAAAAAATGACTGGGTGATTTACGTTCAAGTAATAGCTCAATTAGATCAGTAATTCCCAACTTTTTACGTTCGCGGATCCTTGGGAATGAGATTAGAAATTCGGGGCTACCCTGATACTTTTTTTTTTAAATAGGTACATGTTACATTATTTAAATTTATTAACTTTCATTATTTATATATATATATATATACTTAAACGGCACTGAAACGTTCCAATATAAAAAGTTAACGCTAAAGCTAAGACAAACTAAAACAATATCGTGTGTGTGTAATGTTTGTTTTGTCTTAGCTTCAGTGTTAACTTTTTATATTGGAAAGAGTCTGTTCTGTTTGCGTATTTTATGCCTTCAGAACAGTTTTTTTTATTATTATTACATTAATAGAGTTATATGTACATATATATAAAACGAGTTAAATTATGTTCAAATAAACACTCCATCACAAACATAAGAATATAAGTGCTTTTTAATAATAAGTTAACATACTATTTATGACCTGCCATTGGACAAAATACATTGTACAAATGTTTAATATACGCTAACTATGATTTATTAATTTCAAACAATACAATTTCAAAAGTAGAGGACTACAATGTAATTGTAAATAATTAAAACAAAGTTTATATTATTAATGTGAGATTTGTAACTGATGCTGAAAACACAAATGTTTGATATTAGGCCTAGCACTTGACAACGAACCATGCATATTGTCCTCAAGGCTAATCGGTCTATTTCTTGCTTTGGATTTGATTGTCTTTGTTGTGAGTTCGCGTGGTATGAGTGATTTCATTGTTGTCGTGTTTTCAAAGCATTGAATCTAAGTTATTATTTGTATTATTGTACAATATAGTTTTAATGTGATCAATGTGCCAGCGTGTTCTGTTTTTTGGATGTTCTAATAACTCTGGTGTTGATCCTTATGTAGTTTATTACTATTTTCTCAACAGGAAAATTGTCTCAAAATTACATAAAATAAAATTGTTGAATCTATGAGGCCATCTCTTCTAATAAATAAATGCGTTGGACACCTGAGATGAAACAATCCAACTAATGACTGTAACAGGCCCTCAACCCACACTTGCCCGAGAGAGAATGTATTTATGTAATTTAAATAGTAATAATTATGAAATATTATCTAGCCTGGAGTAGCAAGCAGTAACATTTCATGTATCAAAAAAGTGTATTAATGGCTGCCTGAACGTTCTTGACAAGAGTGAAAAAGGTTGCCTCTTTTACTGATAATGGTTCGAGAAATATTCTGACAAAGCTAGTTAAGTGCATAGGTGTCCGAACAAGCTGTCCCTTGTATCTTTAGTTGCTGGAGATGCTCCGAAATTCGTTAAGATTAGAAACGGAACAGGTGCTGGCGATGAAATCAGTACATCGGGTGATCATGAGCTCGCCAATAAGAAGTCAAAGAGTTGATAGTTTTAAAGCAAGCGCCTTTGGGAACAAAAGAGCTCACCGATAATATTTTAATATTTTAAAGGTTGAGGAATGCATGGGCGCTACTCCGTGACCCCCGCGAGTTCTTACAACCGTTTTTTTTTAGTAGTGTTTAACGCCCGTTTTTACTACTGAGGCACCACAGGCGGTGGACACTGATGATACATGAGATGAAATGATAAATTGGGAAAGGATATTTTTTTTTTTTTAAGGAAGGAAGCGTTCCAGGCCTAAGTTTAGGCACCTCCCCGGCATTTGCCAGTTATGAAGACTGAGGAAAACCTGGAAAAAACCCCAGTCAGGGAGGACGGTCCTGGCGGGATTCGAACCGCAGACCTCCCGCTCACGAGTCCGTGCCTTAACGACCTCGGCCACCCGTGGCGGTCAATTACAACCGTGGGGACACTTTGAACTTAGTATATAAGGGGAAACACTTTGCAATCACAATGGCAGTCGCAGTTCAGCAGACAGTGAAGGAGAGTTCAGGCAGTAGGTCGCATTTCCAGAAACAGTAGATGGAAGTTCTAGAGACAGTCAAGGAATTTCCAGATGGCATCTCCGGTCAGTACAGTACATTAATTACTAGGACGCAGTCCCAGACACAGTAGGAAAGTGTAGACAAAAGGCGCACAGAAGCAATTTATAGCAGCGTATGTAGCTCGGGACATTAAAGTCATAGAGGTAACGAACCAGTTGACCGATAACAAAGTGTCGTGTGAATAACCCTTTCTAGGCGTTTAATGAAGCAAATTGTCGTGTGCTTTGAACCCTTCCCTTTCATCTCCCTCCTTCCATGACCACTAAGGCACAAAAGGAGACTTCAGGCCCCTGAAAGACCTGGGGTATGAAGTGGGGCCCTCAGGTGCATTCGACAACATCAATATCCACAATAAAAACCGCTTCATGACTCGTCTTCTTCTGCAACACAATCACCAAATCCAGTAATTGATATACTGTAATTTAATATATACATTTTAAGCAATCCCCACTATATTTTTGTTTATTCGCAAAATATCTCGCTCCACCACTGGCCGATCTCGCTGCACATCGGTTGGGAATCCCCATATGAGACGGTGATAGAATTCATTTCATTCTGCTCTCTGCTTAAAATTAACCGAACTAAGTTCTCTTTGGTACAGGCGACATGTTCTAGAATAATGCGTCAATCAAGTAAGTCTCACTCAATAACACATTAAAAAATAATTCAGCAATGAACTTGAACCTTCCAAAATGTAAAGTAAGTTGAATCAAACGAGAGGGGTGGCTCAGGTTGTAACACTGGAGACTCGTATTCGGTAGGTTCCAGGTTCAAATCCCTTTCATATTTCTCCTAGTTTACCCTAGTACTTAGGCTAATTCTGAGATTAATATTTTCTTTCCTGGTTACAGGGTTGAAAGGGAAAAGCGTCATTCGAAGCGGACTGGCGGTGTTGAGTGGAATGGTGGTAGAATTGGGCTTCTAGGCCTGACGGGTTCTGTCTGGGGGTCTCCTCATGCCATCACGAGTTATACCGTGACGATAATGTCTTGGCTTTTTCAGTCCTGCAGGCATCTGGGGCTTACGATTCGGCAAACGCTAGGGACTCTGTGCATCATCCACTTAGGAATTGACTGCGTGCTCTATCCATCACCTTATTGCTTTCTCCCAGATGTGCCCCTTGGGCAATGTGGTGGTGGTGGTGGTGGCGGCGGCAGCGGCGGCGGCGGTAGTACTAATCGTTGTATGCAGTTGAAAACCAGACAAAAGAGGGGGGACTACATTGAACAAGACGTCTATCGCGTGTATCGCTTTACATGCATCCGTTGACTATAATTAGTATATAAACTGCGTGTCTTCTTCTTGCTTATTCTTTATTTCTTCCTTCCTAGAACTAATACTTAGGCATAGCCTGATAGGATGAGTGTGCGCCTACTAGCCTGGTATATTGCGTAGCAACATAATTAATGGTGGAAGGCTGTACTTCGCAATTAGTTCCTCAGGCACTTTTTCTTCACTTTGCTTCAGAGCAGCCAAGAACCTCCGGCGTTAGGTTCTTTTATTCTTTATAATAAGAACTTTTGTTGGGGCCTCCTTTATTGTGTGTACCCAGTGATCCAGGTATTTTTGGATGAATAAAGATTGTTTTAATTTTTAAGCGTTTTAATTGTAAATGTTGTTTAAAAGTTGGTTGCATTTAATGGCCAGTTGCTTCACCTGAATTTTTACATTTGTCAAGAAATGTGCGCTTTTAGGGAAAATGTGAAGTCATGAATTCATGATACTCCTGGCAAGCTTTTACAATTGTCTCTGTTGTAAAGTAAAATAATGAATGTAATTTTAGTGTTTGTAATATATTTTCGCAAAAGTTCATATACCATGCATGTTTAACGAAGCAATTCTCTGGTTGTGGCCTTTGTCTTTGAGGATTCGCTTATGAAAAAATTAATCAATTGTAAATTCTTGATGTATTGATGCTACTATTTGTTATATTTTAATATGCTAAAAATGCTGCTCTTGCACATTATTATTTTGAATTTTAAATAATTTTGCGTATGATACATTTATGACTTGGTTTGTTTAAAAAAATATATTTAAATAGTTATTGCTGAATCTCATAAGCAACTTTCTTTTCACGTACTATTAAATCGCTTTTTCATGGGCACTGCAATGGTGATTTTCCATCAGGGACCTTCCTAATGAGAAAACTTGCAGACACCAACGGAAGAATGTGGTTTTTATATTGTTTATACACGGTGCAAATTAAAAATTGTTAAATGCGTTAAATTGCAAACAAACATTGAATAGGTCAGCTGCCTCTCAAGTAGATTTACATAAATACCCAGTATTTTTTTCGTTTTCCTAGTTGATAATATAAGGATTAACAAAATTTATTTTAAAATATAAATGAATAAATTAAAATTCCGTGATTGTTAGGTAAAGTCAGTACACATTTGTTTACATTTTAAGGAAATTATCCACTAGTATGTTGCAGTTTAAGGTGGGTCTAAACATTCGAACCCTAATCATATGATAACTGCTTAGATACTAGAATGGAAATTCACCACACACTCTTCCATATTGCAACCGCATGTATTCTTGTTGAGAATTCACCGAGTTTAGTGCGGTACATTTCCGTTCACATGGTGTGCCGTTCTTGCGCGCATTCCTTTGCTGTCCAATGCATTTTCATCTTTTTCCCCTTCCTACTCACCAGGCCACTTCAGTATGGTTCACCGAGTATGTTTGAAAAACCCACTGGCGTATCTTGCTCTGTTGTTGACTCAGAAAGAAGACTCCGGAACGGCGAGTTGTATAGACGTTTTTGGTTATTGTTTTTAAATTTGTTTTTAAATTGTTAGGTTCTGAGCCTTATTCGCCATGTAGGCCCGGTGCATTAGAACATTTTCATGTTATAGTTTCCTTTTAAGGTGTTTTCACTATAGAAGCACCACAGGCGGTGGAGACTGGTGATACATGAGGTGAAATGCTAAATTTGGATTTTTTTTTTTTTTTTTTTTTTTTTTTTTTTTTTTATAAAGAAAGGAAGCGTTCCAGGCCCAAGTTTAAAGTATCTACCTGGCATGTCATTTGTGAGGACTGAGAAAATTCTGAAAAATACCTGTCAGCGAGAACGGTCCTGACTGGAATTAAACCCTAGGCTTCCAACCTTTAACTTTGTTGATTTGTAGATTTGTTTTGTTTACGGACGCTCTTTAACATCTCAGGTGTTCCATTCAATTCAGGGAGTGAAAGGCCGGTAATTTTTGCTCAGAGGCCTCTTCTTTCAGGCTTGAGGTTCTTTATCGTGCCGTAAATGTACGACACAGGACCCTCGGTTTTACTTCCCTTTGAAGGAAGTCCGGATTTTTATGTCCGGAAAAAATCCATCGACCCTGGCCGGAAGTGAACCCGCGATCTTTGGTTTATGAGGCAAGTATGGTTACCACTACATCACCAGGACAACCCTTAACGACCAGTTGTTAATTGAATTGTATTATAAACGACTAAACTTTTCTTGTAATAATTTTACATAATGATGGGACATGTATTTCTCACATCTGTTGGATTTATTGTAACTAATTAAAGATTGAACGTTTCTTAAAGATTCGAAAGCTTAAAGTAAATAGGTTTCTTGTACTTTAAAGCTGAAATATATTTTACATATGCATTATATATTTATTTTTTATTGTCCAATAAACTACACTAAAATTGTAATGCTTTCTTATCCCGCATTGTAAAGTTATCTTTCTATGGTCATATCCTGAGGTATTTTTCCTTTCAGCACACTTCCAAGGTTAAAACTTCTCTAGGATGAATGTAAAGGTGCCATTAGCAGGTCATTAAGTTATATATAGTGTCATGGCGAAATGGCGAAGGGCATATCATTATGTGATACTCATAAAGAATATCAACTAATAAAGAACACATTCTCCTATTCTTAAAAGGTATGCACATCTTACGTAACCTTGTTTCAGTTAAATTCCTGCTGTAGAAGCCTCACGCTAGTACAATTATGGTGTTCTCTCCTACCGTAGAATGCTGAAAAATGGCAAACGCTGATAGGGCAGGTACCTAATGACATAACACAAGATACAGCAGCTTCTGCTATGAAAAGGTGTAACCGTTCTTGGCAAGACGTGGACATTTCTGTGACGATGATTACTTCCCGTTGAAAAATCATCTTTGGCTGTCATCGGCGCATGGAGAATGGGTTTTCCTTAAAATAAATTCTGGTTGGCAGGGACTCAATGCAAGTGTTGTGTAATTTTACCATGGAGACAGAAATCTCGAAGCACTTCCAGAACAAGTGGTAATGCGACATTTTTATATACAGCGGTACGCAACAAGTTCCCATAAATAACTGAAATTATGTTAATATATGTTGTTTTTTCCCCTATTCGCTTTAGGTAATAAGTGTGCATTACTGATGGATTATCTAAAAACTGTCCTACTTGCAAGTCCTTTGCTGCGACAAATCAGAATACTCCATTTTTATACCATCTGCTGTTCGCTAAAGATCTACACTTTGAGCAAATGGAATTCTCTATTGGTACTTAATTATGAAGACTAATTCACTCATATGACGTCATCTTAAAATCGGCCAATGAAATGAAACAACATTTTGACGTGCACTTGTCTTATGGTCAGTGTAGCCAGCTCTAGCATCACTGACCACTTTTGCTAGAGGCGGTGGGGAGCTATTGATAGCAACAAAGGCATGGATAATCGACAAGCATAACGCAAAATGGAGGATTCCTCAAAGCGTTTTGGAGATGCATCAAATGTGCAAATTGATCTTATCATAAGGCATTCCAAACCACAGAATAAAAAGAAAATAGAGACGATGTATGCTATATTTTTTTCTCAATTGGTAATAGAAAATCGAACGGTAGCGATTGTAGTAGTTGACCTTTGTCCATTTCAGTTTCACGGTTTCTGAATAGAATAGATATTCATAAGTATAACATTTTATACAAGTGTTAATATTCTGTGCGCGAATTCTATGTATATAAATTAACAATAATTATAGAAGCTTTAAACGGATAAAGCACTAAGATAAAGTCACACTTGAAATCGCCATATTTCGAACTCGTTGAGTTCTTCTATGGCAAGAAGACAAAGTCACTTGTTTTACCATCTGTGTGTGTGTGTGTGTGTGTGTGTGTGTGTGTGTGTGTGTGTGTGTGTTCGTTAACGATTTAGAGCGCGCACTTTTTATTTTTCTCAACGAAAATCGGCATTTGATGATCAATTAACAAACGATTCATCGAATTCATTATTAACCAGCAAAATTGGACCATTTGGGGTAAGGATTAAGTTAAAGCAAACATTTGAAAATTGCTCTATCGCCGCGGTTTTTGTTTTTCTCGACGAAACTGGTCATAACCTTTAATATATAAAAATAGTGTCTGAAAATAAATGAAACCAGACAATTATGAGTGGGGGTTTACCTGAAACCCAAAATTTAGAAATCTCTATAGAAGTTCCAATATTTATTTGTGCAACTAAATTCGGTACATGTCATTTAAATGAAACAACATAAATAATTTCTGAAAAGCATGGAAATCGGGTCATTAAGAGTGGGAGTACACCAGAAAACCTAAATTTAAAAAACGCTCTAGCGGCACCATTTTCTCTGCTCTAGCGCTCTGTAATAAATACTCTTCACAAAGTCAACTTGCTGAGGCATTCGCTTGGTTTACGCAGTTTCTCCGTGCCGGCCTTTTTAAGTTACAAGATTTTAAACTAAAAGCTGCCAGTACATAATTTCAGATTTCACAATCTGTGAACCACCTGGTATTTGCCTGTTTAACTTGTCACCTTGCACTTCTTAACTCTGGAAAAAATCAGCTAATTGACAAGTTTCTCTACATAATGAACACATCACTCCCAGCTTAACTTGTATCGCTGTCATTTGTATTAACAACAAACTGAAAATGAGAGTATATCTAATCCTGGAAATGTAGCAGGCATGCTTTAATAGCTTTATCTTTTATTCCAATATTCATGTGAATATTTCATTGCTAATGTGTTTTTATTTGGCACTAATTCACTTTTCCATTTTTTTAAAATAGTGTATAATGCCCCTTTTAACTACTGAGGCATTCGAATACATGAGATGAACTGGTTAATTGGGAAATATATGTATATATTAAGGATAGAAACGTTTCAGGCCTAAGGTTAGTGTACCTCCCCGGCATTTGCCATTTATGAGGACTGAGGAAAACCCGAAAAAAATCCTCAGTCAGGGAAGACGGCCTTTGTGGGAACGAAATCCCAGACCTTCTACAAATGACTGTGTGGTCACACTTTATTTTTGGTTATACTAAATTAACACTTAGGGTGTATACCTGCATACACTTACAAGAAGATAATTTATTATCAAAACAAAACTTTGCATTAAATGTATATCTTTTGTAGTTTCCTTATGTCCTAATTCAAACAACAATACCGGTTGCCAGTGAACTATAGAAAACCAAAGAGATGATATAACAGTTGAGTTAGCTTTAAAATTAAGAATCATAAAGTATGAGTGCGATTTGAAATGTCAAAGTAGAGATGGCTGGAATGAGCAACACTTCGATTCTCCTCTGATATTCTCTTTAAGTTCCTCTACATATGAGCATTATTCCTGCATTTTTTTCTGTTTTAGTAGTAACATTTTAATACAATACACTGCATAAAATTGACGTCACTAACACATTTAAGCTATAACACTGGCACGCAAATGACCTGTAATACCACACACTTATATAAAACTTGAGTGATACTGGTCAATACAAACTGCAAACAAAGACAGAAACACAGCAAACTGCGACTGACTGTCTATGTGCAGCTATCAACCTAAATACAGTTTTAAAGAAATGGAAACAGTACAAAAGTAAATAACTTACACTCCCCTGCATAAATGTGCAAATAACAAAAATTAGGCTCATGTTTCCCTTTCCGGTTGTCAGTCTTTCCGATCTGAGGTGTATCAATTTATTAAAAGTTTACCTACTCCCTCTTCCTCCTTCCTATCAGCCAGCAAAGTCCAGCACTGCCCCCGTTAACAAACAGGGCCGGTAGGTATCTCTTTCTCCACTCTTCCGTCCCCTTGCAGTATGCCAGAATATGTTCCCAAGATTCTTTCTCAGCACATACAGGGCGAATTCTCGTACCCTCTCTGTTGTTACTTTAATCATCCTCTACCCCTGATTGCTGAGTTTGGCCATCGTTTGGATGTAATACTCCACCCCCCATTCACTTTTGTATCTCCAGCGAAACTTTTTCTACACACTCCGAAAGAGTCGGCTGCCTATTAATGCCTCAAGTACTTTTTAATTTTTTCCCGTCCCTGCGATCCATATGTTCCCCATTCCTATATTTTCCAGACCCCTTTTTAATTTTGAAACCCACGTCTGTCTATTCTTCCCATTCTCAACTGATCCCGGTAGCAGACCGCCCTAACTAGTTTCTGATCTTCGTGAACAATTCTCACTGCTCTAATCTTGCATTCTATACTCTCACTACAGACACCAAATTCTCTAAGAATTCAGCAATTTGCTATAACCCTCCCCACTGTAATATATCTTTCAGAAAACCCATCTTCACCCGATCCAATTTCTCTTTTTGTTTCCAACCCCAAATTTTGGTCGCATAAGTCATTATAGTTCCCATATACTGTCTCTAACAGCTTTACCGGCACATTTGGAATTCTGCGATTTTTATATTCCCTTTAGGTTTCGCCCCATCTTCCATTCATCGAGAAAGTTAGCCCAAGGTATACGAAATTCGTCACATTTTCTAGTATCTGTCCTGCATCCGTCCATGTCTCTGCTTTGCTATAAATATATCCGTTCTTAAAAGCCATAATCTTCATTTTACTTGTATTCACCGTAAGTAACCAAGTGTCAAAGTAGGTCACTATTTACTGTTGTTACAGACGAATAGCACGACCTTGGCTGAGTGCTCGTTGCGCTCAGCTAAGGAACAGACCAAAATAAACTCTCGGCATGTTTTATGTACATTTTTTTTTAAACTCTAAAATACAGCATTAGTAGAACAGACATTCTCTAAGTCACGTTGTGGTATTTTGCTGTTGGAAACCGCAGCTATCCGTAGCAATCATCACCATCATCTATGGTATCACAAATAGGATGGGTTTCTCGTCAGAACAAGAATCTAACATATTAGAGCCGCTTAGTTACGCGTGCCAAGTGATTTGTAACCAACATCAAGGAAACTTTCAAAGGGAATATCAAATTCGTTTCACATATTTGATTCTGCTGGCACAGCACAAACTCTTGGTGGACAGCACCGCATCATCGACTCCATATTATTTTTGGCGTAGCATTTCTGCAAACTCATTTAGCATGTTGGCTCCGCTGATATTTTTATAACATCTTTTTCTAGTCTACATATTATCCCCCTTGATTCTTATTCATTAAAAATGTGGTATCGCACTGAAATATCAGGAGAGAGGTTTAAAAAAATGCTCCCTTGCATTGGACTGGCTTAGATTTAAATACTACATATCCCACCAGAGCAAAGGACCACTAACTAATACCGTTTTCTAATCTAGACGTTATTTCCAACCATGATGTACCCACCATCCGTATTTCATCCTCTATGATTCTTCGCCAGGTAACTTTGGGCGTTCCTCTCTCTTTCTGCAGCTTTGGGGCTTCCATCTTAGAGCTTCGTTCTCGAGGGTTTTAATAATCTTTGGCTATCATAATACACTAGAAACATCTGTTTATTGGCGACATAACCGAAGCATTGCTACAAGAAAATTGAGGTCACTCACGGTGGGAGATATATAGGTACTAGTTCTGTTATACCGGGACGTCATGATTGTTTCTGCTACGATGGACGGCCTACAGCGTGGGCTAAACAGACTGCAGACTTAGTATGACACTTGGTTGCTTACGGTGAATGTAAGCAAAACAAAGATTATGACCTTCAAGAACGGAATTATAGCAAAGCAGAGACATTGACATATGATAACGTGAAGAATTTCTTGTACCTTGGACTAACCTTCTCGAAGAATGGAAAATGAGCGAAACTTAAAGCAAGTATGAAAGCTAAAGAAACTCTCGAATTCCAGATGTGCCGGTAGGACTGTTAGACAGCAATAGTACGATCTGCAATGATTATGGAGCCGAAATTTGGGGTTGAGAACAAGAGAAATTGGATCGGGTGCGGATGGGTTTTCTAAAAGATATATTACAGTGGGGAGAGTTATAGCAAATTGCTGAATCCTTAGGACATTTGGTGTCTATAACGAGATATTAGAATGCAGGATACTAGCAGTGAAGTATTGGCTACGAATTGTCACGGAGATCAGACACTAATTAGAGGGATCTACTAACATGGAGGGAAATAAGATCAGGATTTCAAAATTAAGCAAGGTATAGAAAATATAAGAATCGGGAACATTTGGAACGCAGAGCGGGGAAACCGGAGGAAACTTGAGGAAAATTAAGAAACGCCTGAGGAACTGAATACACAGTTGACTTTTTCGGAATGTGCAAGTTTTGCTGGAGATACAATCGGAGCTGAACATGGAGTTGGGGATAGAGCGTTACATTCAAATAGGAGCAACCGGGGCAACCAGGGTTTAGGTTAGACACGTGACGGTTACTATCTGGCCTGTGAGGATAAACAATCTTGGGAACATATTCTGGCGAACTGCAAGGGGATGCAAAAGTGATTAATGATACTCGAAATCGCTAACAATTTATCACTTTTACCTTATCATATAGAATACGCTAAACAAACACATGGCGTAATTTTTGTCCGTTATTGTGTAGTATAAGATTCATTAATAATTAGCATACTAGTTCTTTAAAAACTTAATGACATATTTTTGAAATTTGAATGGGCAGATTATAGATTCACCATCTTTGCTTGTCTAAGGCTCTTCTACAATCTCTCAAATTATTATCATCCTATATATGCTTCCATACAAAAACCTCAACCGCCAAGGGTGGCCGAAGACGTTAAGGCGCGGATTCGTGAGCGGGAGGTTTGGAGTTCGATTCCCACTAGGACCGTCCTCCCTGACAGGTTTTTTTCCAGGGTTTCCTCAGCTATAAATGGCAAATGCCGGGAAGGTACCCTAAACTTAGGCCTGGAACGCTTCCTTTAAAAAAAAGTCTTTCCCAGTTTATCATTTCATTTGACGTATCGTCAGTGTCCCCGCCTGTGTTGCTTCGGGCATTAAACACTATTAAACATACACAAAAGTATCTTAAAAGGCCTACTATTACACTCGTAAACTGTAAGGGTTTCCTCTCTACAAATTCTTCATAGTCGAGGCCATAAATTGAATAGCACAGCTGCTCAAATACCAAATTATTCCTGTTACATCATTTTGCAGCTATCACTTTATACTAATTTCTAAGAAATTGCTTTATTTTTCGTTTGCTTGGTATTGATTAATGTTTCTAATCTTTTTTTATGTTTAATATTGTGTTTATAAAATGTCTATATTATGTAGATATTTCATATTATTTTAATGTTATTTTTAAATTTTTGGTTGTGGTGCTGACAGCATTTTTATACCTATACACAGTGAAAAAGTTTCATGCCTGAAATAGTTTTCAGACCCGCTTCATAGTCGACATCTAAGAGTGATCGACATCGTTTTAAGTATCACGTTGATTATGTTTTTCAGCGAAACGTGTGGCAGCCTGTCAGCTCTCGGCTCTCTTGTTAAATGCTGAGTGACGTTTCATCAACAGATGTGGAGCAGACGGCTTTTGTACCAATAAATTTCCAACGGAAACAAGCCGTGACATTAACGAGAGGACATCATATTTGTTATGTTTGAAATGCATAATATTTTTCCTGCGCTGTTTTATGCTTGAGGAATATTTTTTTTCCAGAAAGCTATCACAACATAAATTTAAAAGTCATGGCCATGGTGAACGCATAGCCGAAAAGTAAACCAATAAAAGAGAAATAAAATTCATTATATATTATTTATAGACTGGTTATAATAAACATCAGTTTGGTATAAACTTGGCACAAGCTCAGAGTTCAGGAAAAGAGTAACATGCACCAAGTATATTTCTCCCTTGTTGGACGTATTCAGCCCATCATTGGTGTTTCGCGGCCTTATCTTCTTTTGTTAGCATTAAATCTCGTAATTCAATATTTTAGCACTGTTACGGTCACCTAAAAACACCAGAACTTGATTTTGTTTTAATTGTAAGTGCCTCTTTCAATTGTAATAGGGTTGAATTAAACGTTGTAATGCAAATATTTACTTAGAATTGCAATCATTTACTTTTACTCCTCTTTAATTTGTTTTACTTTCTATACAGCGAAAAATGAAACATGTTTTTGTTCTAAAATCCAGCGCACGAGCAGTGCTGTGTACTCTCTTCACGCTGTGCATACTGTATCAGCTTATGCAAGAAGAAAAAAAGTTGCACTTCACTCCCTAGGCTAGATAGACGAAACTTTGATGAGCACATAGCATATGTTTCCGGGTTGACTTTGCGAGACTTAATCGTTGTTTTGAAATATTTTAGCAAGTTATGAGGAACGCCCCTTGACCAAAAAACGAGTCACCCCTAGATTGTCGGTCCTGGTGTGTAGTGGTTACCATACTTGCCTCCTATACCCAAGATCGCGGGTTCGAACCCGGCCAGGATCGATGGATTTTTTCGGGGCGTAAAAATCCTAAGTATGGCTTCCTTCGGAAGGGAAGTAAAGCCGTGGGTCCCGTGTCGTACATTTACGGCACGAAAAAGAACCTCAAGCCTGAAAGAGAGGCCTCTGAGCAAAATTTGTCGGCCGTTTCACGCCCTGAGTTGAATGGGACGCTAATGACCTGAGCTGTTAAAGAGCGTCCATAAATAAATCATTAAAAAAAAAAAAAACCTAGATTCTACGTATCGATCAGGGACGCTCTTAAAAGCTGTATTTACAAACGCACATGCAGCGACTGGCACACTGCAGAGGGCACTTTGCCTGTTAACGTAATGGTCACAAGCATAAGCATCTAGAAAGAGAATTTTAGGATACATTAGTGGTGGCCGAGCGGTTTAGAAGGTATTGCTCTTCTGCGTAAACTCCTGGGTTCAAACCCCACACAGCATTTTTGTTCTAGTTTTAGTTTTATAAGTGAATATATAGAACATCGTGTTTCTTTAATATCATATCATATTTTAACATATTATTTGAATTTTTTGACATTACTTATGCATATTTGTCGTAATATGTTACAAATGTTTATTTAAAAAAATGCTTTACGCGGGGAGGCGAACCTGCGCTCTTAACCACGGCATCACTGCACACTCTGCCACAGAGCTAACGGAACACACACACTAGACAGCGTTTTTATCCCAAGTCATATAACACAACTGCTTCAGTGGCTACAAAGCTTTGCTGGATACCTTGTGAACCGCGCACTATGACGAATTCCAAGAATTTTGCCTTCAAGGGATGACCATTTATTTATTACTATTATTTTGTCAAAAGGTGCACTGTTCCGTATTTTAATTTCCAATACACCCTCAGTACTTCTACCTTTTTACCTCCCACCACGAAAGACTCTACTTTTATCTGCATATTAATGATCTTTTCGTGGAAACACCTTGTTCCACTTTAAAAATTCATTTTTGTCCTTAGGTGTGCGGGAAAATATTTATTATTTGTGTTTGCAATGTAGCCTGAATTTTAACCTGGGACAAAACACGTCAGATGGTAACAACCAAAGCACTTAGCTCAGCACAATGAATTAGTATGTCCTCTCTCTACCACTTGGGATACTCGGGAATTTTAACAGACCTGAAATTGCTACACTTACATTTATTTTACACATTTTATGAAAGATGAACAGATTTTAATATTTTAAATCTACGACTAATTCTACGATTGCACATTTGAATCTACTAATATACCGATTGTGTTCTTTAAATATTTTTTTTCACAATAACTAATCAGATTTATAACATAGTTGTTGCATACTCTTTTATTATAATCTTCTTGGTTATACCAGTCAAGTTAGAAGGAGTAATTCTATAATTATATTAATATACTGGAAAGTAGATACAAATCATTACGACACAATTTATCGCTTGAAGACAGTCGTGTTTCTAGAGTCCACAATGATTATATTGAAAGTCTACCACCGATCATGCAAATTTGCGGAAATAAACCCACTTTCTCTTCTTTTTGCTATGGTATTATTATACAAGTTTGTGCTCTTTCTTATAGTTCTATGATAGCACTGCAACGAAACCCTTTTCTTAGCCAATTATCTACAGGTGATAGTGAGAGTTTAGCGTGTTTATGTTAATCACTGCAGTGTGTATATCTTAGGAACCAGTTTTGTACATCTCACATTTGTAATTTTACAACAGAAATATGACATTAAGAAATCAAAAATAGAAATTCACCAATATATTTATATTTTTAAAATGTTTTCTAAAAGTTAGATTACCTTATTGCTGTATTTTGGTTGAATAGAGGTTGAAAATAAAACGTGGAACGTTAAGTTGCCAAAATAATGCCATCTTACCACTTAAATTGCTGTAGGTTTATAAATAAGGTTTATACAAAAAAAAGTATTAAGCACAACTCAATAAGGAAATGCTTTCATAATGATATTATTAGGAATGCTTGAAGCAATTAATGACATCTCTTTTCTAACATAGAGAATTATGAATTCCTTTTTTTTTTTTTTTTTTTTCTTTTTAATCACTAAGAGTAGTTAACCATAACAGGCAATATCACTAAATTTGAGTTTTTGTTAAAAAGTATAAAATTATTATTGGTTTGGAGATGAAATCTCTGATGAAATAGCAAACGTGTTTTAAATTTCGTTTATTTTAATACCTTAGCCAGCATTTACCGCAGGAGGTACGGAATGTTATTAAACAAACAAGTACTACCCCTATAAGTTTCGTGAATAACCTGAAATAGATGTATGTAGACCTTTAGCGCCAACATGGTGTTACAGCTCTATCAAAGTCTTTAAAAAAGCAAAAAACAAAACAAAAACAAACAAAAACGTTTACCGTGTTATAGTTACAGCTATTTCAATAGCAAAATGGTCGTAAAAAGTTTCAATAATACGAGAAACGATGCAGGATTTCCATTAACTACAGACTCCTGCAGTGTATTGGCGCAATTTTGTAAGAGTATCGTTTTCAAGAGTTATTTTATCGGCGTAAAAAAGTATACATGGTGTTATTTGACTTCGCCATCTTATTCCATTGTGCATCATTCTATAATGGCATTAATTTCCATACCTGCAAATATCCTGTATTTGAATATGGCAATTAAGAAAGTTTGTGCTGTTTTGCGCATCTGTATTATAACTTAAGAACGCGTTTTATTTTACTATTTTTATAGTTTTAGTGCCTAAATGTCGATAGCACAGTGACGAAAACTGAATTTATGCATAGTAAATGTATTGCTTAAACCTTTTAAGTTGTTTTGTTATATAATGTTAAATGTTTTCTGCAAAATGGTGATTTCAAAGTTATTTCTCACGTTACTAGGACAACTATATATTAAATAAATGAAAAATGCATAAGGTTTGATAAGAGCAGTTAAAGGAAAGGAATTAACACAATTCACAAGCATTATGAGTGTGAAATTTTACAAGACTAAAATAATATCCTTATATATGACTTAAATGTGGTATCTTTCGAAACAAACTTATGAAGGAATTTTATTCAGGCCAAGAGCAAAGTGGTTAGATGTAAGTTGGAATTAGTTCAGTTAGCACAATGTTTTGGCTGCTCTCAACTTCCTCCCCTCAGCGGAAAGAAACACCCCTACATAGCTTCAAGCGTACTCTACAAAGCAGTATCGGTAGAGACAATAGAATGAACTGCGGCTGCCAAGAATTGATTGAAATCTAGGTCATTTATTTCGTAGCCAGGAGATGAATCTGCTGCGTTACCTCGGCGACTGAAGATTACTCTAGATCTTTTCTTATGAGAGAAATCAGAGATATAGACCAAAATGGGGCATTTTCTTATGTTCTTTTATTTTCAGTTTAATTTTTATATTTATATGCTATTTAAAATTAATATAACCAGGAATTTGCCAGCTGAGGGTATTATCTTACACTTTATTTTTTCCAAGTGACACGAAATGTGCCATCTTCAAACAAAGAACATTTATTTTGTACGTTTATCTCCATGATTAGTAATTATTCCAAGGAGAAGTTTAATGATGCCAATTGTACTGGTGATTTTTCCTTCCAGGGACCGCTACACGTGCATTTGGCCGAGATCTGTAATTACCGTCTCGTTACCATGCTTACAAGCCGGCCGGGAAGCCGAAGGGGAGGTCAGTAGGAGTTTAACTCTAGGAAAGTACGGGAGTGTTCTTGTGTGTTTTGTGACGGTGTATTAAATACTCATTAGTTGCCGTAATATAGTGTATAGTGTATTAACTCAATTATTAATATGGCTCAATTCAGGTATTCTATTCCCCAAAGAGTATTTACGGTTTGCACGTACATTCGGAATCGGCTCGTGATGTACGGACATTGCTTCAAGAGAAACTCCCTGTATTTAACTTTCAATTCGAAGTTAGATTCATAGATTAGTAAATAATATTCGCGAAACGGAAAGTATTCTTGATTAAATGCGTACACAGCCTCTTACAGAACTCATAGAAGAAAAGTTCGATCACAATGATCATGCTCTGAAACGTTTTCTTAAAGTTTTCTTTGACTCCTTTATCTCAAACGGGAATTTCCTATTCCTCTGTTCGAACGGATACGAAGCTACTGAAGTTAAAACAGTATAAAAGTACCGTAGTGCAAGAACTTAAACCGGGCGACCCTGCATCCAGTGGTAGATTTTGTGAATAGATTTTTAATAGTGTGAATGACGAAGAAATACACCCAAGAAAGTGACGAATCTTGGTTCCACCTAAGTGGGTATGTTAATTCACAAAAGAACCGATACTGCTTTGCGAGGTATGATCAAGAGATAGAAGTTTGGTGCACCTTTAGCGATGAGAGAATACAGGCTCTATTTTTTTTTTTTTTAAAGAAACTGTTAATAATGATAGGAAGTGCAGAATAATTTGCAACATATTACTGTGAATAAACTGTGAGGGAATGAACAGGCTCGCGATTTACCAATAAGACTTTACACTGACCCATATCTCCTTGTATTCAATTCATTAAAATATTTGACTATTGAGTCATCATTTATAACATAAGGCTCCCTCGATCCTCCGATTTAACGCCCTGCATTTTTTATCTCTGGAGAACATTAAAGGGAAAATCGCACAAGACAAATCCTTGAATTTAAAAATAACATTGATGAAAAAATAGTTTACTATGTCCCAAAGAGAGCTGCAGAGAATAATGGTTAATTTTATAAAGCCTATATCAGAAATGTATGCATCGTCTTGCTTGATAATGGTACGTAAATGTACCTTTTAATGTTTAAGTGTGAGTAATAACTTAAGCGACAATCATAGCTGCGGACTTTCTGAATCCCGTTCACCGAGGTACCAGCTCGAACCGGCCGGCCGTTACGCATAGAGCGGTCCCGCAAAGGAAAAATCACCCATTATACATATAAGCTACACAACCAAATATATAAGTTAAAGTTTTTTACGCTTTCATTTCAAATGAAATCCTCTGAATATTATTTTCCCAATGCATTCTACATTTTTCTATTGTTGCTACATTTAATTACATTACAAATTAATTACATGATAGTTGGTCTAAATGTTAAAGTCTAGCGTTCAGCTACATAATAAAAGGGGCAAAGCAATTGTTTTAGAAGTTAGAACAATGTTCTTTTTGTCCTTCGTGTTTTACATTTCACTGCACAATTTGTCCTTAGACATTTAGAGAATCTTAAGAAATGTTAATTTTGATTAGCACATGAAGTACGATGCGTGATTGCGTTGACGCATGTAGTTCATACAACACACTAAACTTAAAGCTTGCTTCAACATGACATGATCGCGTGCGACTTTTTTACTGCATTTGCTTGTCGCTTAGTGGAGCCGAAGGATTAAGAAAAAAAATTATGTAGTTCATTTATTCACCTACTCGTGTCGCTTTTATGACGAACAATCGCTTGGGGGCGTAATGCGCTTTTTTTTTTACTTAGAAAAATAGTAACGTTTATTTGCAAGTTAAAATACTTCAAAATGTAGCATGAAACACATGCTACAATATAATAAATAGGGTTCAACTACAGAATTACAAAGGAATCGAAGCAAGTCATGTCGGCATTAATTTTTCACCCACGCCATTATATTACTGAATGGAATAATTAAACGCCTATACCTAATGTAAGGCTGCCTCCTTGGTCTAGTGGTTAGCGTTGCTGTTTGCTGAAGGGGAGGTAATGGGTTCTCCCTAGTTTCTGTGTTAGGGAATTATGGAAGGAGTCTGCCCAGTTTCGTGAAGATTTTTTTTTTTATTGATTTATTTACGGACGCTCTTTAACATCTCAGGTCTTCAGCGTCACATTCAACTCAGGGTGTTAAACGGTCGACAAATTTTGCTTAGAGGCCCCTCTTTCACGCTAGAGGTTCTTTTTTGTACCGTAAATGTATGACTCGAAACTCACGGCTTTACTTCCTTTCCGAAGGAAGCCATACTTAGGATTTTTACGCTCGAAAAAATCTATCGCCCCTGGCCGGGTTCGAACCCGCGATGTTGGGTATATGAGGCAAGTATGGTAACCACTACACTCTTCGTAAAGAAAATTGGGGATCTTTCTGATAGAGAGATGACCTCCGATCACAAAACTTGCGTGATAGCAACCGGCGGGGTGCCGGCATGCTTTTATATTTTTAATAGTATTACGCCCGTTTTTACTACTGAGGTCTCAGAGGCAAAGAATGTGGATATTTTAGATTAAATATGAATGGAAAATTACTTTTTATTTAAGTTTATAGAGTACATATTCAGCACTTGTTATTTATGAGGGCTAAAGAATCCTGGGAAAAATCTATCAGGGAGGACGGCCCTGGCGGGAACTGAATGTCCCTGTGCAATACTGTCCTCTATTAATAACGTCATAAGACGGAAAGAGAGGACGCAGCGGTCGCTGCGGCAGATCACGATCCGATATTGGGCTATCGTACTATAGAGAAGAAGAAGCAGGATTTAATGTAGAATTAAAACCAAAAATGAAAATCCGCATTTATGTTTTTAAGTGCAATATAACTATAAAAATATCTTTGGTTTAGTTACTTGTTAATGAGATATATTCAGTTAATAATCTGGCTCATAATCCGGTATATTTAGTTTGATTTGACGTCACAAGTGCAGAAGTCTATTGTTTCAATCTACAACCGTTTTCAAAACAACTTGATCTTTAGGAACTAAATCCCTTAGTTTATGTGAATAAAACAGTTTCTTTGGTTTTAAATTTGGTAAATGCGTTTTATTTATTTCAAGTGCATGCAATCTGTGAGCAGTATTGCTGTATTTTGTTCTTTTACCAGAAAATTAATTAGCTGTACTTTAACTGTTATAATGTAACTTCATTACGTGGACAAGTGCGCCAGCAAAAAGGATTCGCCTTCAGAAAGATATACAACAAAAAATAAGCTAGTCGTATTGCTTAATGCTAAATACCTTGGCATAACTATTAAGTTCCCGGGCGTCAGTAAGAGCGTAAGACGATCCTCTTCCTGACGCAAGCGAAATTACGTCAAAATATTTTATTACCCCCTCGAGAGCTCTTAACATCCGCCTTATGACTTCTGCTTGCCACGTGAGCTATAAAGAGTCGCTTTTAGCTGCACACGTTAACAATGTCTATTCATGTTTTGTATTGCACAATACGACTTCTGTATTGTCTGATGTAAAAAGAAGTTCCTACCATCTGCAAATAACATGTGTCAAAATTGTTGCGCAGAATTCGGGATCTGCAAACAGTGTGTGAACTTACAACGAGGGCAATCTGAAAATATTTTTATAATGAAGACTTTGATTTAAGCATTATTTTTAAGATCAACACATTTATTTCAGCGATAACCCAATGGTATTATCCCGCCTCTGAACTGGTTTTCTGGAATATCTGCAAAATATTTCTCAACAGCTGCAATAGCCTCTTGATTGATGAAAAATGTTGATCACGAGGAAGAGTTTCAGCTTTGGTAACAGATGACAACCGGAGGGAGTCAAATCTGGGGGGTAGGGCAGATGCTAAAACAATTCACAATTTAAATTATTTTTTTTCTTCACTATAACACTTTTGTTGGTAGATACATTGTTTTGTTGGAAAGCTACAAAACCGATCTTTTCTCATCAATGATTTCAACTAGTTATTTAAATAAATGGAATATTTCTCCCTTTAATTATCGTTTTACCGTTCTGAAGACTGTCAATTAATAAAATTCTTTTAAAGTCGCAAAATACTGATGCCATAACTTTTCCTGCGGATGGACCCGACTTTGTTTTGGTTGACGCAGGACAATCGTCTTCTGTTAACTGTTTTGAGTTCTATTTCGATTCTGGTATGTGATGGTGGATCCATATCTTAACTAGGTGTTAAGTCGAAGCACAAAACGCTGTTTAAACGCTCCTAACACAGTTGTCCACACATAAGTTCACGTAAATGCGTATTTTTTTATTTGCTTTTATCAAACGCGGCATCTACACTCGGGCCGCCGAAAAATTGCCCCATTCTCAATAAAAATTAACCTAACGTAAACTTAAACGTAAAAGCTGGATGTTATGTATTGTAATGGAACCATTCACAATGAATTGTATAAACATAAAAATAAATGTACAATTACACGTAAACTTAAAAAATCAGCCAATCAGAGCACAGCTGCTCTGTTATAGAGTTCTATGGTAGAATTTATCCATACACGGAGCACGGAAATCAAATGCAACTCTTGCTGCTTGCTGCTGCAGGACGGCGGACAGAGCCGAAGGTAGTGAAGACAGCCAGATGATGAAGGGTTTGAAGTAAATAATACCATGCACAGAATACGTTATAAATTGATGTTTATGATTTTTTTTCTGCTGCAATCAAAAGAGATTTGCCACCTTACAGTGGTTTACCTGCCCCTATCCATTTATATTTACGAAAAAACACTGGGTCCACCGGTTTCTAGAATTTACCCCAGGTTAGCATTAACATATGAATTAATGGGGAATTCCAATAAGAGCAGATTTGCCACCGTTACAATATTTTACCCACCTAACAATCCCCTGTTAGGTTATATTTAAAAATTAGGAGGACAACGAATAGGTTACATTATGTTTTACAAAAAAATAATACAAGCAACATTTACACTTAAGTAGTTCGGCTCTCTCCGATGTGGCTCGGGATTTGCAGCAGCTAGCAGCAAGAGTTGCACTTGATTTCCGTGCTCCGTGTAAGCGCAATTTATGGTAGAGAGAGCTGAAGATCAGTGACTGTGTAGGCAGAATGGCGTCAAAGGACAAAAGATTAATTGCATTATAAGAAAGTTATTCTTGCTCATATTACTCCAAGCAAATTAATTGCTACACTTTGCATATGCATAAACACTACCGTCGTCTGCTCAGAAGCAGCCATTTTCAATGAACTATTAGTTGATCTTCACTTGTTCTTATTTATGATTGGCTAATATGCACATTTACGTCTTTCATTGTGAATGCCTACATACTACTAAGTTAACCTGTTATATCTTATTTTATTATGTTTACGTTTAATTTGTGAATAGGGCCTTAGCGTCAGTTTATGTATGTTTACTGTGCCACGGTTGCGACGTTGCCACATCCACCACCGTTTAACAGCTGGTAGTGATGAGTGTACAATTTCGCCTAGTAAACGTATTTTAAGCGTTTTCTATCGCTCTGACCTCTTTTGGACATTTTAACTACTACAAATAAACCAGTTCAATTAATCACAGAAACTCAATTGCAAACATGTGATAGCACATACAATAAGAAATACCGGCAACAAAACAGCTGCAATGTCACGACGTCTGACCGATATATCCACTTTGTAATTAGTTCAGAAGGTGTAAAGGGTAGTATTTTCTTTTGTTAATCTGTAGCATTGCCAACTGTCAAGTGCAAAATATCAGCGGCCTGGTTATATATCAAATGCAGCATAAACATTCCTTTAGAATGTGTAAAGCCTCAGTATTTTCACTCATTTTAAATCGCAGGTCATTAAATCTCATATATTTTGTTTGTTCAATAAACTCTTGTTACACCTTTTGCACGCTTTTCAAATGATTTGTTTTCCAGGCTGGTACGGCCATAATTAAATTCCGCAACCTGTTTTTTTATAATTTAAAATGAAGAACAGTCTGCATAAACATTTATAATATTATATATATATATTTACAGTATTCTCCTCTCTTTCCCCTACTTGATTATCGAGTAACAGGTATCATATAGTAAAGTTGCTGTAAGCGCAGAAAACAAAGTCGCTTTTCAGAGATATGTCGTTTACGAGTATTGTAATTATATAACTAAGCTATGTTCGCCAGCTCCTTAACGCAATTTTTTATATCAGAAATGTTATAATTCAGAAACGTTATTACACTTTCTCAGCTAAACATAAAATAGGAATATAAGAGAAGAAATAAAGTAATAATACTAATTCTTAAAAATACTTGACCGTCATACAGAAAGCAACAATAAACAATCAAAGCCGAAGACTACATAAAAGCACGATTTATCCACCTTAATTAATGTTGTGTTCTACATAATTATCTTTCATTTCAACATCAAATATGGGAATTTCATATATATTTTGAAAAAAAAAATAGTCATTTTCATTACAGTTATATTTTTAATTGACCAATTCGTAACTTTCACATTAACAGCTGCAGTGATAAAGCGTCATCTAACGAATTCATTAGGAACTACAGTCAACTAGGAACTGGATTTTAGATAAAAGATGCCGACACAATGTTCCTACTGTATATACTATGATGTCCACATAGAACGCTGTGCTGTACATTTTAAAAGTAGCTTTCTGTTTATTACAGTGACTTCACGCTAACACCTAGCAAGTGCTGGAGCTGGATTTTTACTATCCGAAAAGTCGAGATGTTATAATACATACAAATTACTTTAGGTATATATATTTCGTTTGTTTTTTTTAATAAAATTGTTGTTGGTAAACACTATTTTTTCTTATTTTCCTAGATATATAAATTAATCTATTTTACGTCGTTGTCGTTATTATTATTATTATTATTATTATTATTATTATTATTATTATTTGTGGATGCTCTTTAACATCTCAGGTCATCAGCGTCCCATTCAATTCAGGGAGTGAAACGACAGATAAATTTTGCTCAAAGGCCTCTTCTTTCAGGCTTGAGGTTCTTTTATGTGCCGTAAATCTACGAAACAGGATCCACGGCTCCCTTCCGAAGGAACCCATGCTTCAGTAATGTAATAAAATAAAGCTCTGTATGTTAATTTTATTGACCTAGGATCTTTTTTGCATGTGATTTGCTCAATTAAGTTTTAAATGTTCCTGTTCCATTTTCATTTTCTTTTTTCCTTCGCTTTCTTTGTTTTACAAGTTGGTTTGCAAAACGTAAAAGAGTAATTTATTTTAAAAATCGGTCGCTTTATTGATTCCCTCCTGAATTTTTGGTTATTTTAAAAACTTTTTTTATTTCCCAACAAGTGAGAGGGGCAGACACCACGTCTTCTTTGTGCATTCATGAAGAGCAGAGATGACGTTGCTTTCTCATGAGAAATTCGCATGTTCATGAAATTACTTATTTCCGTTGAGCAATAAAGCAGTAACATTACTTACAACTTTTCAGGCATCACGTTAATGATGGCCTTGTGAGGATGTTCCATGAATGCTTCATAAGGTCTCAGAAAAGAGCTTAGCACCGAAGAAAATAGGAAAGCAAAAACTATCCTAGGATTTTTAACACGATCTTTTATACGATAAAAAGAGAATATATTAAGGCACTACTGGGGTGTAGAAAATAGTTATGTATGATACAAGCTTTAAAAGTGTTATTTTATTTTTTGAGACGAAGCTGGAGACAGATGAGTGCTAATCTAGAAATAAAATAAAATCACATTTAACACTGCATCTGTATCTGCACATTTCCTTCTTGCCTGATACCTTCTCTTCTCCGCTTCCTTAACTTGTTCACAGCAGTTTTGTTTTTTTTGCTGTGAAAAAACTTACGACAGCATGCAATTCATTTTAGGTGAGGTCAGAGACCCTGTATTACTAATGCGAAATTATTAATTTTATGTACCTCTTTCTCAGAAAGCTCAATAAAACTTGTACAATTTATTTTTCATTAGATTATAAATTCTGAACTATAGTTTAGAGAACATACTTTATAAAAATAATAAAATCCTTTTCTATAAAAATAAAAATATATTAATATTCAAGTACATTTAGTTCTTATACAAATAACCTGAAACTAGAGCTCCCAATGAATGTAGTAATGTAGATCGGCTGTAAACATTTCATGCTTAGATCTTTAATATGAGAAAATTTTACATATGTTCTGAATTTTTTACTTACGACTAAAATAGCGTTAAATTTAATACAACTAATTGTCAATGAACATACTAATCCATTTCTTTACCTGCATCTTCACACGAAGTAATATTACCACCACAGGAGACAGTTTCACTGAACTGTAATTCAAATATTTAAGTCAGTTATGTTAATATTTGCTTTATTGTCTTCAATATCTTCCATATGGATTGGAAGCACTAGGGGAGTGTAAGTAATTGGTTTATCATTTACTGAATTATTCTCTTCAAAAATGGGCTTTTTGTTTTCATTATCAATACTACCTTGCTTTTCTGCATAGATTTTGTAATATCCATAGAATTTGTTTTCATTATAAACCCCGCTGAACCTAGGCATGATATTTGGTGTATTTAGGAAAGACAACTAGGATGTATAGCTTGTAAAACTCAAAATAAACACCAAACTTTGCATTTGTATTAAAAATTACACATACAAGCAGTCATTACTTTTATTAACATTTGTAATAGTTATTTTACTGCAGAATAAATCAAACCGCAATCTTCCTAAACCAATGGTTTTAGAGATATTTTCATTTTTATGCAATAGTGTGAGGTATTTTGACACATAAAACACATTACGTATTAAAAGCACTTGCATTTATGAGGACTGAGGAAAAAGTCTCAGTCAGGGAGAACAGTGCTGGCGGGATTCGAACCCCAGACCTCCCGTTCACGAGTCCGCGAGATATACCAAATTAAGCAGTAAAATGCAAATAATTATTTGTAATAAATTTTTTTTTTCTCCAAATTTTGACCTCTGATCTTACCTTTAGTGGCACTTGCATGATGCGTGGGTTAACTACTGCCAAAGTAACCCGCCATTTAGGCAAAAGGTTTCAAGTTTGCCAACACACGCTAATGAAATTTCTGATCCCAAAACTTGATAGCTGCTATGTGTTTTTCAGAGATAAAAAAAAATAGCACAGCCTTTTTATTGGATGACTCTTGTAATGCAACAAAAATATTGTGACTCCCACAGAATATATAATAAAGTTTCTTTAGTTTCACGTTGAGAGCCTTTTTCTATTTTAAATAATTTTAATAATAAACAGTAAAAACATTAGTTTTCTAAAATAATAATAAACGTTGTGAGTAAGTATTCTGTATTTAACAAAAAATCCAAATAAAATGGAAAATTAAAACATTAATTAATTCACTCATTCTTGGATTTTACAAACCAGATGTGCTGCTTATTGCTGCTCAGCATCGTTACTTGGAATTTTCCAATATTTTAAATGTCGTTTTACTCTCTCCCCTCCTTCTCCATGCTTTAGCTCCAGTTCTTTCTCCGGCACCCTTCATTGCGCAGTGCTACGCTAGCCAACCCAGTAACCTATTCATTTCAATTTATTTTAAGGAACGGCTCCACGAAAATTCTATTGTTAGTTCCTTTTTAATTTACCTCTCAGCGCTTTGCTGTAAAGAAGGAAATTAAATTTAATATTGATGTTCTATTGAAACTTGGTTTATAAATAAATCTTAATCTTTTTCAAATAAATACGTTTAGCTCACATTATTTTAACATAATTGACACTGCTATTAATGTTATAGTTGGGTATAGTATCGTTACATTTATCTTTATAATGTCACTTATTTTTTGTGAATTTGTACACCCAAAACTCTTATTAGGTTAAAAATTTGTATATATTTATTTTTGTTTTAGTTTCTCTATAGTAATTTGGAACATCTTTGCGAGTATCTAATTCATGGCAATGTAGAAGGCTTCTAGAAATCCTCTTAGTGATAACAGATGTTTAGAAAATGAAAAGAAGAGAGATAAAATGGTATAAATCACCATTATGGATGATTGGTTTAAAGTTATTTCATTTTCCACCGTCATGTCTTATATGATAGCGCGCTCGTTTGATCCCCAATTGAGTTGGGAGTATGTTGCCTGGGTTGGTTTAGTTTTGAACTTTTTCCCTGTAATATCTGATCCTTTTAATGATAAAAAAGGTAAACTCATTTCATTTGTTTCATTCATTGTGAAAAGACCTTAGTAGTTGGCAGAGGTCAAACACTTAAAAAAATTATTCCTCAACATTCAACTGTTTTAGTCACTTTTCTGTCACGATAAACTTTTAAATGCAAAATATATTTACTTTACTCCAGGGTTTTTTTTTCTATTTTAGCTATATAGTGTTAGACACTTCTTGTTTGTAAACGCTTTTTAAAATGAACTAAATATATTTTTATTTACCTATATAATATTACCTCATGAATTTGAGAACCAAATGAAATTTACTTTATCATGAATCGCAAAATAGATAAGTTAAAAAATTGAATACATACTTTTTATTATAAACTTATATTAATGAATGGAAATATTTTAAACAAAATTGAAAAAACTTATGTGTGGTTAGAAGCGCTTATTTTCCCAAAAAACGATAATCATGACAAAAAAAATATATCAAAGAGATTTCAAACAATCTTTATTAATTATGTAATTGTAGTTAGTAAAATAGTGATATTATTTCTGAAAATTAAAACGAAACGCTCAACTATAACGAAATTGATCTATTTTGCGATAAAGACGAAATTCTAGCGACATTCATAGAAAATAATGAGTTAAAATGTTTGTTCAGAAGTTTTATGCATTAGCATCTATTTATTTACTCACAAAGATATTACTCGAGGAGAGAACGTTAGGCAAGTTTCATTTTGGAAGGCTGGATATCTACGTCTCTATCCGAGTGTCAGGCTTTACCACAGGGTAGAATTGAAAGTTGTACGGTCGGTTTTGAATTAGAGGATGGGTGGAGGAGAGAACATATGTCCTTAATCCCAGAAGCACTCACTCTTTGCCTGCATGCTGTAGGATAAACAAAAGACATTCCTTCAGATCGTAGTGCAAGGCACAGCACAAGAACATAATTTGTAACTACCTGTTGTGTTGACTCAGAGAATGCAATAAAATTTGAACGACCTCAATAAATTGTATCGAAAATTAAACATGTTTTTTCCTTAGGTCCAACAAATTTTAGCTCATGTATCGTGAAAGCCTAAGGCCATTCAGAAAAGCTCATATAAGTATATCTCGAGCCTGTATTGAGTAGATGAAGCAGTTGGTTCAAAGCTGCTTAAGATACCCCGCATTAATTTTTCAGACAGTTGTCATAGTAATCTGTTTCGGAGCAAATTTTTTGGTATAAATGGAAAAGCAGCTGATTTTCAAGCAGAATTTGATTAAGAAAATAATAACTTCATTTCTGCTGTAATGTTGGAAGTATGATCTAACTCTTCATGCGCACTTCTGTTGGTTTAAAAATTACTGAATTAAAAAGAGGAATGAATATTATAATTTCCGGATATATTGGTGAATTTATTGCATATTTTATTGAAGGATTCAGTGATCCATTAAGAGCAGAACTGATTCATATTTTGAAAAATGTTGATAACTTGAAAATGAAAATCATTTTAAATCATTTACTTCACTCCACTAATGTAATCAAGAAAATAGAAAAGGAATCTTAAATTTCTGAAAAGGTAAAATTTTAGATAATTTAAACAGTGTACATTATGGTTGCGTGCCATGCTCCTAAATAGATGATTATCTTAACAAAAACATTGAGTCACTCCAGGCATTAAAACCGACACCTTTGTAATTTTCAGTACAGTATTGAAGAAGTTTATTTGGCCCTCTTGTTCATCCATTGAAGCAGAGGGTTTTTCTCGCAATACAATTGGAGAGTAAATCCATTGTTCATTTGTTTATTTATATAAATAACACAAATAACATCTCAGGTAATCAGTGCTTCATTCAATTCAGGGCGTGAAACGGCCGATAAATTTTGCTCAGAGGCCTCTTCTTTCAAGCTTGAGGTTCTTTTTCGTGCCGTAAATGTACGACACAGGACCCACGGCTTTGCTTCCCTTCCGAAGGAAGCCATACTTCAGATTTTTACGCCCCGAAAAAATCCATCGATCCTGGCCGGGTTTGAACCCGCGATCTTGGGTTTAGAAGGCAAGTATGGTTACCACTACACCACCAGGACGTAGTAAATCCAGATATCACTGATGAAGGAGAGTAAGAATAGAACAGAATATTTATTTCAATCTTTCATTACAAAAAGTTTAACAAATGTTTAATACATTTCTTACAACTGAGATTGATTTCCCATATTATGACTCCCTGGTCATAGACATGAGTTAGGACCCTGTTTCACCTACTTTTTTCATTTTCCCTTTCCACTTTCCTAATTAATTTGCCCCTAATCTTCTTAAATATTCACCCATATCCCTATTTCTTTCTTATGCTCTGTCATCATTTTTATTGCTGCAACATTGTTTTCCATTTTATTTCGTTTTGGATCCTTTATAACATCTCTCCAATTACTTGTTTTCTTGCACTGCGCCGAAATATGAAACATACTTTCTGTTTCCATACACTTAACATATATTTCCATGTTGCTTTTTCTAAATCCTTTAAGATACAATGCTCCTGTTAGCATCCATGCATACCCTTCGCTCCCTGCTTCTCCCTACCCCCATAGTTCTTTAATATCCTGTACAATCTCAAAGAACGTTTAATTCTCAAAGCCATATTTATTGTCTCTCAACATCTTCTACCCTACTTCTTACTTTCCTCCAGAAACCTATTGAATTTGAAAGAGAGTTGATTATATTGAACGTGTGCAAGACTTTTTACGAAGTAAAAGTCTAAAAGTAAGAAATAAATAATTACTTGGGAATTACCAATAAATAACACGAATAATAAGTAAGTAATACTCTGAATATTCTATTTACTTATTTCCACTCTAGTAAATTATGTTAATAATTTTTAAAATTCCCTTGTAAACAAGTCAATAAAATTAAAACAATAAAATTAGTAATATTTCCTGAAAAAACGCCACAAATAACTTTCTTTCTGCGAAAATGAAAAAAGTAACGCAAAAAATAATGCGATTAAAAACCTCTATATATTCGCTGAAAAGTTACACTATTAAAAATTGGAAATTTACTTTAAGAAAATCTCACTACCGTTAATAAATTCACATTAAATATTAATTAATACAAGCAATGAATTTAATCTTTTAGATCTGTTAATTTGTACCAGAATGAGCTCCCAGAAATCAACTGTTTTCTGTTGTACACAAGAATACTTCTTGATACTTGCGTTTATTATTGTGTTATTAACTTCTATTAATCACAGAACATGTTTTCCAAATATAAGAACTTTAAATATTCAAGAATGCTTTCCACTGACTGAAAACTATTTTTTAGCATCACAGGATATTAGGGGGTAACACTTAATTACTTAATTTTTGATGCCCAATTACCTGAAATGTGTTTTCGACCGACAGTATTACAGATATCACGAAAATCTGCCAGTTCCGGATTTCTAGCTTCTATTTTATTAATTTTATCTCATACTGACTTTCTCGTATTAGCTTTTATACGTTTGTGGTAGATGGGTCATAACTTTAACGCAGTACACAATTAACTTTTCATGAGCACCTACCCCTTGCCTTATGCAACAGGGATTGAAATATTAGGGACGCAGGATATTTCGATACTTCTGCCTTACTTAAGTATGTGCCTAAGCCCCTAGTAGGAACCCCGCCGGTAGGAAGGGACGCGGTGAGGGAAACACTGGGAGGCAATGATTCATAGACATCGAGGAGTCTATAGACATAAATGGAGTCTCTAACATTAGAAAACCTCGATGCCGGCAAATTCCCCCTTCAAGGAATTCAAGCTCCTAAGATGTGCCGCTTGTATCCAGATGCCGAAGCAGAAACCTTTCCATAGCGCAAGCCACCGTTACACCGCAAACAGCAGAAACAAGCGCTATTCCACTGTCACGGTTCATACTGTATTGTATGTACTGTAAAAACGCAAATGACTGACCATTCCTCACTACGGCACAGTACTGACGAGGACAGCAAACATGCAATCGGCCTTCACGAGCATTCATGACGTACAGGTTCAATGTCATGCTGCCACTCATTTCCTTCAATAAACATTCTTCCTATACACAAAGGTATATCCGAATCAGTTTAAATTTAGTGAATTATTTTAAGGCTCGATTTTTGGTTATTTTTTAACGATTTTCTTGGAAAATTAATTCCAAGTATTAACAAAATTTAAATTTCTATATAATAAATGAAAAAAAAAAAAATAAAGTGGCCAAGTTTAGAATCTGGAAAAATAAATAGCAATACCATTAAGTAAAGCACCTGCTTAGTGTCAATATTATATAGCATTTAATGCTATGAATATAATACTTTCGTGAGAACTAAAAATTACAAAAATACTTTGTCTTTGGCTCTACAGAGGAAAATGACGAGGAATCATTTGTAGTGAATGTATATTTAACATATAAAGGTATCAAGTAGTTTATGACAATTAAATTTTATAGCTGTGGTTAAGTACGATAAAGGAGACAAAAGACAAAAGCAGAGCGGTTAGCTGCGCATCTAAGCTATGTAGGTCAGTTGGTAGGGCTCCTACACTTTTATGACCAGACGATGATGTCCGTTTTAATGGCCCGGGGTGTATGTGACTGCGGTGGAAAAAGGCAGCGCTAGACCACCAGTTTCTTCTCTTAGTTCCCTCGAGTAACGTTAAGGGTGTATTTGCTTAAATTGAACCGGCATAATATAAAATAACGGCTCACACCGAAACTTTAAAGTTTTAAATCTAACAAACACAAATATATGTAAGCTAAATAAGTAATCCTTCCCTGAGATTATTTACATTGCGTTATGGATTACATTTTTAGTTCCTATCCAGTTGGCTTCTAAAACATTACAACTCTCTAAATATGTAGAAAAAAACTATGTTTTGAATTAACGATTAAATATATTAGTCTCATTGATTGGTTCTTTGAAATTGCCTACGATATTTTAATACAATTTGAGCATAGATATTGGAGATTCCAAATACAATTTGTACTACTTTGATGCTCTGTCAATGTTCTTTGTTGAATCATAAAATCGCCCGCAGGTTTTGAAGTTAAGTACGTTATGCCATTTGTATTATCTGAGAGAAGGATTAAGAACTTAATGCAAGTCACTCCGCACTCAACATCAGCCCACCTTACCCGGCACTTTGGATTCTATAACAAAACCAAGGGAATGAAATGAAATGAAAAGAGAGAGAGCGAACAATTCGTTGAAAGAAAATATCTAACCGAGCATTTGCCTAAGCAACCACGTGAAATTAGAAAAAAACCCAAGGGCAGGGGGGTTGGCTCCGAGGAATTTGAACCCTGGATCTCTTGAATGCGAGTGTTACCTCCTGAGTCACTCTTCTTGGATACATTCTTGACTCTAATCTGAAACATGCTATTATAGGCGAATCATTTAAGGCAGTAATCAACAAAGCATTCCTTAATAAAATCATATGATCTATGGATTAGCTGAAGGTGTAGAAAGATTTCGTGCTTGTATTCTGTAAGGCTGCCAGACAACACGAAATACTCCAGGAATACATCAGTGCATCAGGGAGTCCATGCGAGGGCAGGTTGATGGATGTTTCCGTTAGCACAGGTGGACATTTTGAACATTTCATATAATTTTCTGTTTCCCACAGTTCTGTTGTTTTGAATATTCTGCTATGTGTTACAGATGTAGAAAAGGCGTTCTAACATGGAAATAAAAAAAATCCGGACCCATGTTCATACTATATTTTTATCCTTTATATGTGAGGAATGTTTCCCCAAAGTTTTGACATCCTTAATGTTACACTGTAGATGGATGGATGGATGGATGGGTGGATGGATGGGTGGGTGGATGGATGGATGGATGGATTAGATGGATGGATAGTGACAATTGTCACTAAACTAATGCCACATGATTGGCACAGACTTTAAGTACCGGTAGACTTTACAGTCCCTATGGTCCATCTCCACTGAAATATAAATATAATGTATATGTCCTAATTCTAATCATCACATTTTGTGCATTTTAATTAATAAAGTAGATTTTATATATATATTTAATGTGTTAAAATCTTTGTTGTGAAAAGAGAAAGTTCTCTGGTGTTGCTGTCTATAGTAACCCAGTCAGAATCGGAGCAGAGCCAAGGAGGAAATAATCAATATATAAAAGAAAGGGACAAGTGTATGCCACCTCTTAAAAGACATTCCGTTGGCGAGAGTAAAAGTCCAGGCTTTCTATATGTTACGGCAAGAACTCGCCAGCCGGTTTTATAACTAACTTTACACCAATCAATGTAAATAGGCGCTTTAAACTTTCAAATAGTAAGGGGTGGCATGCTTTGGCAGGTGAATTTAAACCAGCCAATGGTAGATTATATTCTGAGATTTCAAAGTAAGGCGCAAAACTAGCTCATGCATGTGCCCGATGGGCTTGGTGAAGTCATCGTCTAGTTAATTTAATTCAATATATATGGAGGCGTTTGCTCCGTTGGGGCATCCGTTCGACACATTAGTTCTCAGTTCGCATAGATCCGTTCGTCAGTTAAGCAGAGAGACGCAGTTCTCAAACTCACACAGTTCAGCAACTCAATTTGACAGTTCAGTTCAACTCAGCTCATATCGCAGTTCACATACTGAGACCAGATAAGTGAAATTCATAGGAGCAGTTCAGATAACCAGATTCAGTTCATCTCCTCGAAAATTGTGAGAATTAAATTTATATTACACGGAGCAAAGTTTTATCGTACGCAGAACACCAGAGGACGCGAAAGATCTTGCAAATTATAAATTAACAACGTATCAGATCTATACATCGCGTGATTACCGCCTGTGGTGCCTCAGTAGTAAAAACGGGCGTTAAACACAATTAAAAATCGGGTGATTATTAGCACACTTGATATCCCATCCCAATCCTGTTGAGCACGACTCACAAAATAGCGTAACTAAATCTTGAGATATTGTTGTCATGAAGTTGGGCAACAACACCAAATCGACCAATAGCCAATCAATGATCAGCAACTAAATCGCTTCATAATTGGCAATCAATCTGTTCCCACCGAGAAAACCGCTTCAGCTTGTGTGCGCTAAATTTAACAATAATACAGATAGATGCAATTATCTGTTTTCCGAAACCTTTCATTTCATTTTGGTGGCACGTCAAGGTATAGACTGCTTTGTGTTTTCAAACAGCTTATGCAAGAATATTATTCATTTTGGGCCCTACATCCTTACGATGACACAAGATCTGCTAAAAGTGCATATTGCTTGCGCAGTGGATCGGATAAGATGTAGCCTCAATCCCTAATGGAAAGATCGTTATTCATATAGTCTATTGTGGTATATTTTTATTATGTAAACAATTAAATCACAATTTATTTTAATTGCATAAAGTTGTTTACAACCTGTATAAATCCAGGTATAAATATTCTTTGTTTGTCTGTGATGTTCTCAAAGGGGAGTGTGAGAAACAAATGTGATTGTGCCAGTTTATCTGGCATCAGGAATTTCAGTCCTTAAACATTGTCCTGTAACATCCTATGATGTTGAAAGCAGCTTTTGGTAATTTAAAAATATCCTTGTGTGCAATAGAAAAAATGTATTACCTGTGAATTTAAAAATAGAAACGTAGATTCCGTTGCAAAACAAACCAAAATATAAAATGTCTGGTTTCAAGAATATGCATTAAGGGAAGTTTTTGGTTCTGCGGTTTATTAGAGAACGCTAATGTATCTCGGAGTCCTCAGGTCAGGTTTTAAATAACTTGTGGCATCTTCCAGTCAACTGTCATTATTGATATCAGCACACAAATGTCACAATATCATGAAGGGAAACAGACGGCCGTAAACGCTACTTTATGTATGTTGTTCATGATATTAGACTGGGCAGCGCTAATGGCTTATGTGTTTGAATTTCTATAGATGCATGGCCATAATCAACAATATGTTTTCTTCTTGTTTATCTATACAGGGTGTTCTATTTGTTTTGCTTACCCAAAATAATGTTTTCCTGATGCGTTAAATGAAAGTGATGATTTTTTTTTAACATCATAGGGGTGTTCTTGCTGAGGGTATAGTTTTGTATCTCCAATTTACCCTTTCCAAGATATTCAAAAACGTATCACACTGTACCATTTTTGTCAAGAAAACAGCAGATGTGCAAAGGTAAGGAATGCTCAGCTATTGAAGAAACAGAGCTGTTTAATGCCATGTTTGTACAAATTACTTTTCCAATGTAGGATTGCCAAGTATGGTTACCACTACACCACAAGGATCGATCCAAATTGCCCGTAGTGTTGGAGCAAACTGACACTATAGTCACATTCAAAATAAGGAATATTTCCACCATCAACACAATGAACGTGGTACCACAACAAACTTTTGAGGCAATGTACTCAGTTTTAATCGTCATTGTTGGAGCAATGCAATCCATTCCCTCAAGCATGAGAATAACTGATCCAGGTGACATAAAATGGAACTTAGCAAGTTGCTCCCATTGAGGCGCATAATGGCCTGTTACAGAAACACATACCACAACAATCTCATCCTGCTAGTTGGTTTATTATGCTAATCAAGTACCTTTGAAATATTCTCATAAAAATGAAAATGTTTTCCCTAGTCATTTGTTTTGCAAACATATAATACAAGGCGTTTGAGCCTCATTGCTAAATGGATGTTTCATGCCATCCACAAAAGCATAATGGAATATTAGACTGCGGGTGTCTTTATGAGTCAATTCATCGATTTTACGTATTGTCCCTCAAGTAGTTTAAATTTAGATATATCGGCACCAGAACTAACTCGTCTCAAGGTATTTCTTGGGACAGAAGATGTTTTAGCAGCTGTACCTAGTAACATTTCATCTACCTTCACCGCTTTGATATTTTTTCTTCCGCCCACGAACACGGACCGCTCGTTCTTTTTCGATTTCTCATCATAAAAAACACCCACCCACTTAGTTGAGTTGAAATACGAGAGGCTATATGATGAAATGTCGTAAAAATTCACGAAATATATTTTATCCAACACTCATATTTATTTGTTGAAATATTTCTAGAAATTAGCATTAAAAATACAATTCTTAATGTCGTTTTGTCCCCACGTCGTCATGTCCGTTCGCTCCCATGTACACCGTCTAGATTTATTAACAAATAAATAGTCAGAGATGGCAGCAGAAAGTTCAGCACAATAATAGCCAGACGAGGAGACCATATGGTTAGTTATGCCCAAAGTTTATCATTTTAACTGGTGCTTACATTATTTTCTAAAACAGTTTTTTATTTTTATTTTTATTTATTTATTTTTTGCAGTAAAGTAAAAGAAAGGAGCAAATGTCTTACTTGTTGTACTCAAATGCGTCCACTTGAAACTTGAATATTGATAACTCCTGTTGTACAGCACCCAAAGTCTTTAAACATACCACAATGCAGAACCTTTATTACCAACATAACATGTAAAACTTCGCTTAATATCTTAAGAGATAACCGTTGGCAGCCGTGTCCCTTTAGCCTACCCTTACCCTACGTAGTTGGTCCTGGTGGTGTAGTGGTAGCCATACTTGCCTTCTAAACCCAAGATCGTGAGTTCGAACCCGGTCAGGATCGATGGATTTTTTCGGGCGTAAAAATCCTAAGTATGGCTTCCTTCGGAAGGGAAGTAAAGCCGTGGGTCCCGTGTCGTATATTTACGGTAGAAAAAAGAACCTCAAGCCTGAAAGAAGAAGCCTCTGAGCAAAATTTGTCGGCCGTTTCACGCCCTGAATTTAATGGGACGCTGATGACCTGAGATGTTAAAGAGCGTCCGTAAATAAATCAAATCAAATCAATTACCCCTACGTACATTTTCTTTGCAAGGCGCCTAATTCCATCGTCTATATATGGAAGAGAAAAGGCTTCATACAGTTTCGTGTTGCCTTTTTTTTGGGGGGGGTGGATTTTATTCAAAAGATTTGGTTTTAGAAGTTGTTTCATTAAAAAATTAAATGTGTTTATGTATTTTTATTTTTTTTTCACAAGTTTATCATCCCACTATCATTATGAGTTATTACTTCTCAAAGTAATTTAATATGAAATACACTTACTAATAAACTTTACAAAGAATTCAAACTATTATTGGTAAAAAAATTAATAAAGGATCTTTACTTATTTTTATTTCAACATACTCTATCATCCTGTATAATATTTTTTTTTTAGGATTATTTGCTTATATCCTCCTAAAGATATTTTGGAAATGAAAAGTAATAGTTTTATTTTTTGGAAAATTATTGAATTGAAAATCTGAGAAATAAAGGCTATAGTTAATTTTGAGTGGTAGAGGTAATTGTAATAATGTTGGTTCAATTTAGTCAACCAGGATATCTAACTGGGGATGACCAAATTTAGAATGCAATTGTAACAGCTGACACTTTTTCTTTATAGTTAGTAATCAGATGGGAAAGCAGCATTGATACAATACAGAGCGGAGTCCTATATTCTGTGCCCTTTGTAGAAGTATCAGCCAACTATCTGCTGTCATATCCCAAATTGTGCAGGCCTACAGCATGATGGGGATTATCAAAGCTTTGAAAAGGTGTAGCTTCAAATGGACTGGCATCGATTTAGAACTGAACACTGGGAGCATTTGAGCGATTGCCTTGAGCCTTATGAGTTTTGAGCAGTGTTTGTGATGTGTCCATGAGAGGTTAGGCCTTTAGCCATTTGAACACCTAAATAAGTAATAAAATATATCACTGAATCCTTTGCAGTCTGTCTGATAGGGTAGATTGGGAGTATGCATCGTTTGGTGAATATGCCGGGTTGATTGACATTCATCAACGCCTGCACCGCGCTGGTCTGGAAGCTGACCTTTGATCAAATTATTGAAACTCCTCTCAGGCACAACTCTTTGGACACTTGCAAGCTCTTTATAGCGAAGTGACAGAACTCCCTACCTAATTATTATCCTGAAAATCCGCTCTTTAAAGCTTCTGGTCAAGTGCGGTGTTGTGCAGATAAGCGAATATCACAATTGAATTCAGAGATTAATAAATTACCTATAACAGAATTTTGATGTTTTGAAAACCGGGAGGGATCCTTGTGAGTAGAATTTTAGCATTTTCCCTGTTTTGTTTGACCGCATTTTAGTTTATTAAGTTGATCGTCCTTAAACCTCATATCTCATCACAAGTTGCTAATGTTGGCCGATTTGCCACAGCCTACTGCAAACATTTGGAACTTGCATCAGTCAAATGCTTGAAGCAAGTCAACTTTTCTCCAAAGTTCTCCCGAGATCTTGAGGTAACTCGGCGTTCAATGTGAATTAGAAGTCGAGCCTTCAACGTTTATGTCCACTTTCCTGTCACATGATTTATTAACTTAGCTCCACACCTTTGCGTGTCTAAACGTCAACTTTTAACACTTTTCAAGCTGAGAGAGCACAGAACACACCAAAACTACTTTAATAAAAATGAAACAAATTGTTTTCCTTCTCTGCAAGACTATTCATGAGGCTGTAATCAGATAGGACAAATTTTCGGCTATGCATCTTGGGCTCACCGTGCTCATCAGTGAGATACGAGGTGCATTCAAGTTATAACAGCTCCGATTTTTTCCCCAGGACTAGAAACAGATAGTAACATGCAATTTGTTTTAAAAATATGCGGATATTCGTTATCAATGCACGACAGGAATGGCAGCACTGTATGGCACACAGAACTCTAGCGGCAGCGGCGAGAGTGCGGACTATTTTTGATACTTCAAAATGGCGATGTTTTCATTACAAGAACAGCGTGTAACCATTCGTTTTCTCCAGTTGCGTGGTTTGACACCGATTGAAATTCATCGCTAGTTGACAGAGACAGGCGAAGGTGTCATGGATGTGTTTGGTGTTCGTCCATGGGTGCGAAAGGCAGATCATCGTGTGGCAACAAACTGAGGCAATCTCTGCCTCGCACTCAATCTGACACATGATCGAGCGAGTGGAGAAAGTTGTTTTGGAAGATCGCTGAATGAGTGTGGAACACATTGCCTCCAAAGTTGGCATTTCCAAAATGCGAAAAGTATTCTCCAGGTGGGAGCCACGAATGCTGACGGACGACCACAAGGCTGCGCGCGTGGCATGTTGCCAGGCAATGTTGAAGCGTGATGATGACATGAATGTAATATTCTTTTTATTGATTGTGAAAATGAATGGATGCCGTTTTTCAATCCTGAAACGAAGCGCCAATCTGTTCAATGAAAGTACTCAGATTCACTCAGATTTTCCAGTGGTCAAAACAGACTCCTACAGAAGCGTGCGCAGCGGCCATGGAATCATAGCGTCGACGTTATGAAAAATGTGTACGGCTGCAGGGAGATTACATCCAGAAATGACACAAATTTAATAATTTTCATGTGATTAGTTAGTCAGGAAAAAAAAAATCGGAAGTGTTATAACTTGAATGCACCTCATATATAAGATGCTAGTAAAGTATAAGCACGATTGTGTACCTGAAGCCTCTAGTTCCACAAAAACAAAACAAATTCATTAAACAGTACAGTAACGCTCGCATAAAGTGAAAACGCGCCTCAAACGGACTGGTATTAATGCATTTATCACCCTTATACATACTTGGGAAGAAATGCATAAATATTTACAACCATGTTGTGGCTACATATCCGCATTTACACATCAAAAATAAAGGAATGGAAAACGCAAGGCTTAGCAATATTGCAGAAAAAATATCAGTTTCACCCATTTTTAATTTTTTATTTATTGTCTCTTTAACTGCACTGGTCTTCTCGCGACGTCTGTGGATTTTGGACCGAATACTGTAGGTGTAAGTCTGTATGAAGCGAAATGAATGAGCAAATGACCTCGGAGTCTTTGGCGCCTTAAAGCTATCTGGTATTCACCTTCTCAGGGTAAGGGAAAACTCCGATAAAACAAAACCCTTACCCAGACAACTTGATCTGACCGGAATTCGAACCTAGGACCTCCGCATTAGGAGTCGCAAATGCTACCACCGGACCATGGGGGCGGTCAATATTATTTTTATTATAACAATTAGTGACCCAAAACTGTGAATCCAGATCTTTTGAACAACGCTAATTTTAATAATTTATTGTGAGTCAAACTATTTAAAAACACTCTTCCTGCCTTCACTTACTGGAGATTTGAGCCAGGAAGAGCTTTTAAACAGTTCGACTCACAAGGGATACTAATGTGGTGTCATCGTGTTAAGACTCTAAATTTAATAAATATTAAAATGCAAACTTTACCTACAAACAAACATAAATAGTAATCTGAAACATTCCATTGCTTATAGTTCTTTAATGTTTGTTTCTTATTACATTTTAATATCTAGCTTGCAAAGTAATTTACATAATTTACAAACGCTAGAAAATATGAATTTCGTATACTTGGGCATTACTTTTACTATGAATGGAAGGTGCACGAAGCATATGGACAGGACAAAGCATAGTGAAAACAGCACAAACTCTCAGGTTAGTAGCAAAATCTCGGATATGCCCGTAGATTTACTGGAACCCGCTTATGGAGCACTAATAAGAACTACAATGACATACAGGGCAGAAATTTGGGACTGGGAACAAACTGGAACCTATATTCAGTGAGGACATGTTTTCTGAAAGGAGCATCGGGCTGGGAAGGAGAGAGCGATTACGGATTTACGAGGGAATTTAGGGCCTATAGCTGGACCATAGAGTGTAAAAACAGAGTAATGAAGTACTGACTGCGAATTATTCATGGAAATCAAACTTTAATCCGGTAATTAACCTTGAACAGCTAGGAATGGGACGGAACATGACATGGGACCCAAATTAAAAAAGGGACTGAAAACAATAGACCTGGGCTGCATTTGAATGAAGAGTCAGGGAAATGGAAAGAGCGTATGGAGGAAAGCTAAGAACCGCTTGAGGGATATGAATAGGCAGCACACAATTGTGCAATGCAGAGGGATAGTTTCACTGGAAGTGAAAACTAAACTCACTAGTACGGGGCTTGCTGCCTTAGACTAGGGGCATGGCGAATGATTAAGATCACCGAAAACTTTGAGCGGAGATTTTGGGTCATTTAGAGGGAGAGGAATGTTATATTGGCTGAGTGTAAAGGTACAAAAGAATTGAGGGAAAAATATCTACCACACTCCTTTATGGGATCAATAGAGGAAAATTGTCATGTTCGACTTTGTTGTGAGCCAAAGAAGGAAAGGCGAGATTAGGTTAATTTCTGAAAAGTGAGACAGTCCAGGTCTGAAAATGCTCATTACTGACTGGAAGGGAGTTGAAACAAATGGATTGAGTGCAGATGTGTGGTCATTCCTAACATAACTTCATTCCATTTTTATATGTATTTTAAAAAAAATTAATACTTTTTTCTTTTTAAATTATTTTATTGTTGAATATGTGCTTGTATTATAATTTATTGTGAAATATATAATCTAACATCTTGTAGATCAAATAGACCTAGTGTATTATAAAACACACAGTTCGTTGGACCCGTTCGCCTGTTGAAGTTTTACTGCTAATGCGTTGGTGCAACTGAAATAAATACGTTCCTCTTCCTCTTCCTCTTCCTCCTCCTACCACTATTACTACATCGAGACAATTAACACAGGAGGCACCCGGTATACGGAAGTGTTGCAAGACACGCAATTAGATATTTCATTTTCTTTGCAAAATGTGTTATTCCTAGAGGGGCCAACTGGCAAGCAGATCAAATGCGGAGGTCTATGACGCATGACGGCTGTGATGATTGCTGCCAGTAAAATCCTGCTCGACTGTCACACCGGTGTGAAGAACAGTTTTACTATTACGTCTAAGGAAATAAAACCCTGGTGGTTTGAAATATGTAAAGCGGCATAACTCACGTGGTTAGAACCGACTGTTCTCTCTATAAACTCAGAAATCTGTCAATCATCAATACAGAAATATTTTTATGTATCAATTAGACATTTACCTGTTATAATTAAAACAGAAAAAATCTTCCGGGCTGTTTTGCCGTGGGCCATGGTTTAATATACTATCATAGCTTTCTCCAACTTCTGCGGTTGGCATCCTCAGTGGACAATGAACAACACCTGACTGCTAAAAGACGACAGTACCGATACGACTTTAATACACAGAGCTAAAACCATCATAGAACCAGAATAGATTAAACATGAGCTAAACTATCTTCACGATGCTTTAAGACCAATGGATATAGTAACTAAGATATTGACAGAGCCGTCCGTCCTAAGCAAATGGCAACATCTAACAACTACTCAAACAAAAACCTCAAGCTTTTCTAACATACATAGACGACGTTAATATACGGCATATTAAAAAAAAAAGGCATTTAATCTATCTTTATACCAACTGTGAAATTAGGGAAAAATGTTTGATAATGCAAAAGACCCTAGATATCCTCTTGACACTATGAGAATTTATAATGCCATATGTAGCAAAGTGTACATAGGCATGTCCGGAAGATAGATTAAATATCAATTGGGGGAACATCAGCGACACCTTCGCCTTAATCGACCTGAACGATCTGCGGTAGCAGAGCTTGGCATAAATGAATCCCATGGCATACGCTTTAATAAAACAGAAGTTCTTGGCAAAATAAGGCTTTTTCAATCTAGTCAGGAGGGAGGCATTGGAAATACAACAACATCCAAACAACTTTAACAGAGACGGCGGATATCACCTAAGTAGCACACATGGAAACCGACTCTTAAAAACAAACACCTACCCCGCTCCCTCCTCACCACTTCCACCACACACGTAATATTAATCGAGCTTCTAAAGTCGAACAGTGACTGTCTTTTAGGAGTCAGGCGTTCTTTATCGTTCACTGGTGATGCCAGCCGCAGTAGTTGGTGAAAGCTATAGTAGCATATTAAACCATGGATCACGGCAAAATAGCTCGAAAGATTTTAACTGTTTTACACCGGTTGTGAAAGCCTAAGAAGTATACTTTACTTGCTCTTGCACGACTTTATTATTCTATACTCCATAAAAATATGTTCATATTGATGACTTCGGGCAAAATTTTAGGTATACTGTTTTTAAAGGGGAAAAATTTGCTTACCCGTCTAATGTGTGTACTTGTTTTTTAGTAACCACAATACAGGTGAATAAAGCAGTCATTATAAATGTGAAATAATAATAATAATAATAATAATAATAATAATAATAATAATAATAATAATAATAGCAGAATTTAATGTGAAGAAGATTCAATGTATTTAATCATGTAAAGAATTAAAGCATGTTTTATGCTTAAATTCGGACATACACAAATGATAGCTTGAAAAGGCCTCTGAATGACACAGATTGCAACAGAAGTTCCATATCAATTACAGTACAAAAATTCGCTATCTTACGGGATAATGTTTCAATGTTGAAGGACCTTAATGGCCATTAGCGCAGACTTATGCATTTTGGAAAAATGGCGTGTGGTAGTTAAATTCTTTCGCCTTTACTCTAGGGGAATCTGGTATTATAATTTTCAACTGTTTTCAAATGAATTACTGAATTCAAATGCGGTCATGAAAGCTTGGTCATTTCGACGGAAGAAATAATTCTTTGCAAGATGGTTGCCGCGAATCAGAATCAAAAAAAAAAAGGTTTGTTGCGTTTTTAGAGATATTTAACTGACTTTATACGTCATTCTCTAGCGATATAGAAAGATATACTGCTGGGGGAAACAAAAACAAAACAAAAAGAAAGAAAGAAAAATAATAGAAAAAAGGAAAGAAAAAAAACAATGAAAGCATTATGATTCTCCAGTTTTGAGGAATGCTAATAATTTCTTACTGATGAACTATCTTCCTAGCTTAGATCATGTTACTGTGGCATACTATGTTAAACTTTTGAAAGGCAAAATATGCCAGAAACGTGTGGATTTATCAAAGAAGAAAATGATCTACATTAAGACAATGCTCCCACTCACATTAGTGTCATTGCAAAGGCAAACATCCATTAGTTGCAGCCACATCCACTTTATTCCCCAGATTTGACTCTATTGAACATCCATCCCTTTGCAAAGCTGAGAAAATACATTGGTGATATTTTCATCCAATGACGAATTAAAGAACAGTTGAATATTTTGCAGGTCTGAAGGCACTTGACTTTCAAAAGCTGTAGAGCATCGTTAGTGTCAAGGGTTACTTTGTTGAGAAATAAGAACAATTTTAAAAGAGTCGGCCTTCATTTGGTGCAACATTTCGAGAACTTTCCAATTCGTACAATAAAAAGTACTACGAAGCATATCCTCGCATAACTAGCATTAGCAGAAAGTCAAACTCTCGGAGTCATGAAAATTGCTGGTACACCTGCATATTATCTGTCTTTAGTGCTAGAAGCTATCGATTTTCCTTTCCGAGAACACAATCAACGGAATTAATTACCAGGATATGCTTCAGAATTGGTTAATGTCGCAAATGTCACCCATTTTCACCGCAGTGCTGAACACAACTCTACCAAACCGCTGGAGCTAGAGGATCGATGAACATTGGATGAAGTGGATTCAACCTCAATCCTACTTTTTATAGTTAATGTACCGCTGGATAGAGTGAAGTCGAAAACTGCCCTAGCTACTGAGACGTTCACTGGAATGTAGTAATATAGTAGTAGTAGTAGTAGTAGTAGTAGTAGTAGTAGTAGTAGTAGTAGTAGTAATAGTAGTAGTAGCAGTAGTAGTAGCAGTAGTAGTAGCAGTAGTAGTAGTAGTAGTAGTAGTAGTAGTAGTAGCAGTAGCAGTAGCAGTAGCAGCAGCAGTAGCAGTAGCAGTAGCAGCAGCAGTAGCAGTAGCAGTAGCAGTAGCAGTAGCAGTAGTAGTAGTAGTAGTAGTAGAAGAAGAAGAAGAAGAAGAAGAAGAAGAAGAAGAAGAAGAAGAGGTAGTAGTAGAAGGAGGAGGAAGAGGTGGAGGAGAGAGAGGAGGAGGAGAAGGAGGAGGAAGGTATTATATAAGTGGCACCAATAGAATAAAATTTAAAAAGGTGCACGGGTCCAGCGGACAGACATGCTATTTTTATACGTCAAGTCTGTTTGATTTAATACAAGATATTAGACTAGATATTTCACAATAATGTATGAAAGAAGCATATATATATTCAATATTAATAGAATAAAATAAATAAGAAAGTGTAATAATTTTAAAAAATTTTAAATACATATATAAAAAAATAATAGAAGAAAGAAGTCACGTTAAAAACGAGACTCAAAAAACTGAATTTAATCATTTGTTTACACCCACCCCTCTCCCCGGTTATCAGACATTTTAAACTTGAGCTTTTCACTTTCATCAGAAATTTACCTAACCTAATCTCTCCTTCCATTTTTTTGTCTGCCAGAAGAGCCCAGTATGACCATATCCCTCTGTTTGATCTCGTTAAGAAGTGTGGTAGATACTTTCCCTCCATTCTTCCATACCTTTATATTCAGCCCTACTCATATATAGTGCAAATTCTCCGCTCATAGTCGTCAGCGATCTTAATTATGCGCCATGCCCCTAGTCTGAGTCAGGTGAGCCCCCGCCTAGTGAGTTTGGCCTCTATTTTGATATATTGTTCCAGCCCTCAATCAAATTTTAGCCTTAATTGTACTTCCAATAAAATCATCTTTCTGAATTGCCAATTGTGTGCTGCCTATCCATATCCCTCAAGCGGTTCTTAACCTTCCTCCATGCGCTCCTTCTATTCTCCTAGCCCGCTATCCAAATGAAGCCCAGCTCTATTGTTTCCAGTCCCTTTCTAGGAAAGATATTAAATAAACTGAATTACAAACTGAACATTGGTCGGGTCACCACGAATGGAGTTCACATTGACCATGTATAGATTATGTTAGACTTATTGTGCAATCTTTTAAATTTTAGCTGTAATACTTATATTGGTATAACAACTTAAAATTATCACCGGTCAGAGATACTCTATGCAGTCTAAGTTTACTTGCTATAGCAGATGTTATATACTTGTATTAGTGTGTGATATCACGCAACACCTGTTCGAGCGCTACGCGTGTTAACTTGAATAATTTTCAATTTTGTACAAAATTTGGCGTATCGAATCATTATCTAAGAAAACGTTATAATGATTTCTTTTCTCCTTGCCGAAATAGCTATCTGCTAACATTTCAACAATCGGCAGAAAATGCCTGAATTTACGACACGTTAAAGATATGTTTAGCTAAACATTTAAAATAATGTTTATAAAATATATACGCCATCATTGCGAAGATGAACTGGTTTAAATATAAGGAATTGTGAGAATCCCCGAAACACGATACATTTCTAACATTTACAATGTCATATTTTCTAGGCACTTAAACAAAGGGACTAATCACACGGTGCTACATTTAGATCTATCAGGACAATAGAGGCTCAGTGTTTTTCTCGTGCGCCAACCGATATAATGTCAAGTGTTATCTATAACAATTCTTTCAAGTTTCTACTTGCTTCAAACTCAAATATACATGAAGACGCTCAGAAGTTTTGTGAACTAAATAAAATATTTACAATAAATCGTTAATGTTTATGCCATGTGGTAGTTCATACTTTTATCTGTAAATGAACATTACGTACCCAGTTGCCGCCTATGTGGTCTCAACAATGTGACCTGACACTTGTGCTAGTAACATAATACTTTTTTGGACTTTACAACCGTTTAATTACGGACACAGATAATTAAACATGATTTATTTAGGTTGAAATATACACATTTAATTAGCTTAACATGTATTTAATGAAGTTGGAATGTATTTAAATAAGTTGAAGTGTATTAAATTAGATTGGCATATATTTAATTAGTTTGATACGTATATAATTAGCTTGATACGTTGTATTATATTGAGATGTTACGGGTCATCGACAAGTTCCTCCGCACTCGGATGATGTGCACTGCACAGGAGCAAGTTGATGCTCCTACATTTCTGACATTCCTCTCTTCCTTCTAAGCTGGTTTTTAGCAGGTAATCCGCTCCTCGTTGCTAAGGTTTGTACTTTCGAGTTTGTGCTTGCCCTTGGTGGTTAAGTGAACACAATGACTATGCTCGAATTCGCTTCCCAAGTGAAATCTCGCCTACACAATGCCTGCGGAGCGACTTACCGATGACCTTTTATTAAACTACGTTGATATGTGTTATGTATATAATTAAGTCGACACGCATTTAATTAAGTCGAAATGTATTAAATTAGAATGACAAGCATTTAATTATATTGTTATGTATTTAATTAAGTTCACCTGCATTTCATTAGGTTAATAAGTATTTAATTTGGTTGACAAGTATATAATTAGGTTTGCATACATTAAATTAGCTTGACGTGTATTTAATTAGATTGACATGCTTTTTATTAGGATTAATTGTGTTAAATTAGGTTCATACGTTTTTAATTAGACTGACGTGTATTAAATTAGATTGGCATGTTTAAGTAAGTTAACATGTACATAATTATGTTGACGTGTATTTATTAGATTGACATTCATTTAATTAGATTTCAATATATTTAATTAGGTTGACATGTATAATTATTAAGCTCAAGCTGTTAATATTGTATTTTCATTATTTCTCTTCTACTATTGGGTGTAAACCCAATTGAGGTTGACATACCTACATACATTTTACTAATTGAATTTCAAGTAAAAATATTCATAATAATTTTTAAAAATATATTTTAAAGTAATACAACAAATAAACAATATGAAAAATCACTTAAACTTAATACTTAAAAAAGTAAATTAGAAAATATTCACATGAAAATGTTGTTTTCATCATAAAATAAATAATAATCTCACTGTCTAAATGATAAGGTTTACAGTTTGTTTCATTTTTCTAAGAAGTACAAAAATAATAATTGGAAAGAAACTTTAAATGGGTTTAAATAACTAGGAAAAATAATGCTTTCACTTGTCATTAGTCACTTGTTTCCAGTGGTTTGCATAAAATAAATAACTAGTGACTTTTCAAAATTTTCACAATCTTTTATCTGTAAGTATACGTTTGAAAATCTACAGACTGGAACACATTTCATCTTGGGCATGCACATAAAACCAACATAACATACAGTTTTGTTTCCTATCAAAATATTTACCACTGCACACAAATACGAAACTACTTGCCTTGCCGGAGCTCTCACATTCGGTCTGTAGAATACATAGCTTGCGTACCATGAAAACGCCGGATTATCTCATACGAGAACAACTGAATTCTAATCCGCTTATTTGGAAGTCGAAGCTTCCCATGGAATATTATTTACATCGTCCACTTTCGTGTACCGAGCTTCATGGCAATATTGAGGTTACAAGGACAAATAATCCGCCATACTGTGAAATACAACCATAAATCTTTAGAGATTACATTTTGAAACATCTAAAAAACAATTAAATGGATTTTATTCAACATTTTACCATATGTACATTGTACAACAATGCCAGGGAAGTATTGTATTATTAGATTTTTGTCATGTGGTATAAATATTTTATAAAAGCTTTTTAAGAAGAAAAATAAATTAAGTTAATACTATAAAAATTTACGCAAAATACAAAAATCTTTCTTTTTGACGGCGGCGGTGTTTATTATTCAAGTTAAACGAAGGTTATATATCGCAGTCCCATTGGTCGCAAGACCATTCATGCTCTTATAAAATACTCCAATTTCTGAAATTAATTCTAACAAAGGAAAGCAACAACAACATTAATAAGAATGCACTCACACACACGCATACATGAAACAGACGTACATACATACAATAATTCTGATATTCATATAAATTTTCGTATTATTTATGTACATTGTTTATAAAATATTTTGTCCCTAACACTACGTATTTGATTTAAGAAAATACCCAGGTGTAGCCAATTTTGTCTATTTTCAATTAAGCCCCAACATGCCAGCCTCCCCCTACTGGAGGTGAAAAATGAGTCCGGGAGAAAATTCATCCTAGCACCTTCGGTCTGTGTGCACTTTGCCAAAATAACAATTGAATTCATATATAAATAAAGGACCTATACCTGAATTTTGGTTCGGTTTTGTGTTCAAACCAGAGCGAAGGGTAACTACATGGAGTCCTCTAGTGCACTACTACCCTAGAAAAACAAACATTGCCATAGAATTCACAAGTACTAAGAGATGTTCTAATAGTTCTCGGTCTGACTCAGAGATGTCGTGAAGATGACCAAATTGACGCTGAAGTAAGTCACCGGTTGGTAGTGGTTGGCATTACGTTGGCACACCTGAGGTTTTGAGAATAAAGTTTCTGCAGCCTTCCTTTACTGAACAGAGGGCAAAGGGCATGCTGGGCTCTGCTGGAAGGCAAGAAAGCGGAGAAGGTAGAGAAACTCATGTCGAATGTGAGACAGTTCAGGTCAGAAAAGGCTGAAAACCGGGGGGAACTAAAGGGGAGTTAATCTGAAATTAAAAAGAAAATGTATGTATTGTGTTTACTTATTCCACTAACAAGTACCGCCACGGGTGGCCGAGGTCGTTAAATCGCGGACTCATGAGCGGGAGGTCTGGGGTTCGAATCCCGCCAGGACCATTCTCCCAGATTGAGGTTTTTTCCAGGTTTTCCTCAGTCATCATAAATAGCAAATGCCGGGGAGGTACCCTAATCTTAGGGGTGGAACGTTTCCTTCCTTAAAAATAAATCCTTTCCGCCTCAGTAGTAAAAACGGGAGATAAACACCATTTACTCATTATTCCACTGACAAGGGGAAGGGGTTCCATATTTTGGATGTGTATAAGAAGCTAATACTGAGATTATTATTATTATTAATTACTATTATCATCATTAAGGTTATTAATATCGTTATTATTTTAACTGCTCTAAGCAATGGAGGTATGGTATATTTATTGATCTATTTAAGTAATGTACCTTTTGTATTTTGCAAGGTACGTATGTAGGTAGGTGGACCCTTGCAAATGTGGCAGAGTTATTAATATGCATGTTAATTTGAATAAAATGTATTCATATATTCATTCATTCATTCATTCACTCATTCACTAAAGCCTAAGACCATTTTCTAGTTGCACTTGCTCAGGTTACGACAACAATACAAAATTTTGATGCTGAATCAAATTCCTCTGAGCGCCACGGGTGGCCGAGGTCGTTAAGGCGCGGACTCGTGAGCAGGAGGTCTAGGTTAGGATCCCGCCAGGACCTTCCTCCCTGACTGAGGTTTTTTCCAGGTTTCCTCAGTCTCATAAATGGCAAATGCCGGGGGGGGGGTACCCTAAACTTAGGCCTGGAAGTTTCCTTCCTTAAAGAAAAAAAAAAATACTTTCCCAAGATATCATTTCATCTCATGTATCATCTAAAAATCCTAAGTATGGCTTCCTTCGGAAGGGAAGTAAAGCCGTGGGTCCCGTGTCGTACATTTACGGCACGAAAAAGAACCTCAAGCCTGAAAGAGAGGCCTCTGAGCAAAATTTGTCGGCTGTTTCACGCCCTGAGTTGAATGGGACGCTGATGACCTGAGATGTTAAAGAGCGTCCATAAATAAATCAATCAATCAAACATGTATCATCAGTGTCCACCACCTGCGTTGCCTCAGTAGGGGCGTTTAACATTATTAAAAAAAATCCTCTGAATAATTCAGACCAAATGATCCTTGAAGTTCCAAGTTCATACCTTTTCATCATTGGAAAATAACTCTTATTTTTGTTGTTCTTTGTGCTAAAATGTTACCAAAAATGAATACAGAAATATTTATAAATCAAGATGGTGTTTGTGGAGTAAAATTTAAACTTGGATAATTGTTTATTTTATATAGTAATTTTGCAGTATACATTCATACCTCTTTAACTTCTCTCTTTCCTCTCTCTTTCCCTACTTTATTATCGAGTAATGGGTGTCATATGCTAAAGCTGGAAAACACAATATACGCTTTTCAGATATTTGTCATTTACGGTAATTATAAAACTAAACCATGCTCTCCAGCTCCTTAACCTATTTTTTTTATATCAGAAACGTTATAATTTCTCAGCTAAACATAAAGTAGGAAAAAAATATAAAGTAATAACAGTAATGCTTAAAAATGTTTGATCGTCATTCAGAAACACAATTTATCCATTTTAATTCATGTGTGTTTTACATAAGTATTTTACATTTCAGTGACACATACAGGAATTTCATGTGTATTTCGAAAAGAATAGGTACATTTTCATTATGGTTAATGTTTTAATTAATAAATCTGCAACTGTTATGTTTAAACAGGTATTAGCTGCGGTGATAGCAGCGACATCAGGTGCATTCATTAGAAGTAAACCCAACTCGCAACCGGGTTTAGGAGTAACGGCATCAAATGTGCGGATACAACTTTCCTTAGTCTTCGATACGCCTTTTTTATGCATATAAAGCACGTAATGTTATAAATAATTTTAAAATATTACTTTCCGATTTAATGTTAACCTTTCCTAAAATAGAAATCGTTTGCAACATGCTCATTGTTGTTGATTTGGTTCATTTACGGACGCTCTTCAATATCTCAGGTCATCAGCGTCCTATTCAATTTAGGACGGTTAATTTTGTTCAGATGCCTTTTATTTCAGGTTTAAGGTTCCTTCACATGCCACAAATCTACGACATGGGACCCATGGCTTTATTTCCATTCCGAAGGAAGTAACACTTAGGATTTTTACGCCCGAAAAAAATTCATCAATCCTGGCTGCGATTGAACAGGTGACCTTGAGTTTAGGAGGCAAGTATGGTTACCACTACACCACCCGGACGACACATACTCATAAAGTGCCTGTTTGGTACAAATACTGTGTCCTAAGGCCGAAGCAACAGAAAACGTAACTGTACTGTAGCAAGTACAGGTATTTTCTCTACAGGCATTTGTTTGCTGATAAACAAAGAATCCGGTATTCAAAATTCCAAACAAAAACTTGAAGCGAAAAGTGTTTCTATAAAGCTGTAGTTGGTTTGCTAATCAGCTCTACGACATTAAAGGAATGGTAGTGGATGGTTTATCTATTAATGAAACTGAAGGTCAGGAGGGCATTTTCACGGAATTAGCTACCTCATTATTTGCTTGGTTCCCAAGGAGCTCCTCGACCAAAGCATGCAACATGCTCGTAATGTGACCTTTGCTCTTTTATTTGGCTTAGCTTTCGGCAGCAAGTAAATATTTGTTCTGCCTCCTCTACCATTCTGCTTGTCTCCATTATTTTCCTCTGCCGCCTCTTACTTCATATTTACCTTCTTGTCTTATCCTCCCAGCACCCATTACTTAAAAAGAACCGCTAGTGCTGTTAATATACACGAAATAATTCTATCTAATCCAAGCGTTGATTTGGTTAGAAGTTAAATTAGTGAGTATTGCATGTTTTAAAGCCAAGATGAAAAAGTATCATTTATCAAAGATTACTTTTCTAAAATTTCATGACTTCGTTATGTTATGTTATATTATATTTTAATTCAAGTATGCTTCAAAAATCGAGCCTAATTTTGATAATGTTAGGCTTCTACTGTAGTGTTACTTAAAAGTTAAAGGTTCTGTTGGGTCCAGAATGTCCACAAGTTTTTGATCTAAAGTAAGAAGCAGTGAAAGGCACAGGAGAGCATTTGGATAGTCAACAATATTTATTGGAAATGAGTGGCTCCTAGAGAACTATTGGCTGATCAATGTGGCTTTGAAAAGATTTCTTTACTTACCACACAAGTGATTGCTTGATTACGTTAAGAATCCCCCCCCCCCGCCGCCAGTTGGACACTATAGTTCCATAACCTTACTTTAATGTGTGCTACGACAATGCATTTTCATAATTAAGACACCTAGTTCTCGTTCCAATTACCATTCCCTTGCCAATTATCCTATTTTGTTAGAAATTATGACAATGTGTATCAGTTTATTAGCAAGTACGCTGTTTCATTTATTTGGCACCAACCTACAAGTCACCTGATAAATTATAAAAACTCCAAATTTAAGTTATTTGTCTTGTTTCATATGGTGAAGACACACTAATGCCCAAACCACTATCTGAATGCGACAACAATGATGAAGATGCCACTACAGAATCTCTGGCTACTTATTCTATTCGGTCATCCTATCATCTGATGACCGACACGGCAGAGGGTGCTGCATCGACTGTCAAATTCAGCAGAGCTACACGAGTCGAGGCGGATAAAACAAGGTTTACCGAATTGCTATGTTAGCCGCGAGTTTCATACCAGTGTGTCGTTTGAATAGTGAATAAAAAAAAGTGTCTAATCCTAGCGTAAAACTTGCTAAGAATACTAAATGGCAAGTACTAGACCTAAATATTCTAAGCAGATGCCAGAAATGTAAGGACAATAAAGGCAGACACTGATCTGCTTACGTGACATAACTTTTTAAGTGATTTACAACGTATTAGACTGTGACTAAATTTCAAACATCTCCGATCTCTAATGTAATCCGGTTTATCCCCCACCACATGTCATCAGATAATTGGATGATATGATATGCACATCTCTACTGCTGAGTAATCGTATTGAACAAACAATCTAAATTATGTATTTCAAGATATTGGTCTATCCAATGAAAAAACTGACCTTATAGATTGCAACTCATGGGTAAACGTATATACAGGAGTTTAATTTTCAGAAAAAGGAATGTAAATCTTTCTTTCTGCACTGTATGACATATACAGATTTTTAAAAAAAACAATAGTTTATGATACAAAAAAAAAATGGAGAGTGTTCACACATTTATCAAACTTTAGCTCATACACCATGCTGTTACACAGGAGATGAAACATTTTGAGTCTAAAAGTATATTTTGAACATATAAAACAGTCTTAAAATATTAAGTATGAGGAACATATGACAAATCCGTGATCACTTGAAACCTTTGTTACGCTGTCTGCATAACAAGTTGGGTTAAATGACTGTCTCTTCTGTTTGTGGGACATAAGAGGTACAGAAAATCTCTATGGAAGGATAAACTGGCCACTATTATGAGTCACTTGATGAAGGGCCTTTCGAAGCCAGACTTTCTGCTAAATAACTCCCAGTATGAAAATCCTTTATATCTGGGGTGGAAGATTTCCATAGAAAGGAAAAGGAAGAACATTATTAGATTTTGGAGCGAACATTTCCAAAAATCTTATGAATTGAGCACATAATTTGTTACTTATTATTCATTTTCTACATTCACCTGGAATTATTCCTGAAAGTTAGACAATGTAACCGAGATAACGACAAGAAATTCCATCGACACTTTTGAACTACGGAAGAATGCTGCTCGAAAACGTGGCGTATTTTTGCAAAAGAAACAATGATTACATAATTTGCAAAAACAAACTGATTTTTTATTTTCCTCCCATCCTATGAGATTAGAATTTGACTTTACACTTTTGTGTTCTGTTTTATTGCCTTAATATACAATAAAGACCAAACTTTAACTTTATATCTATAAAAATTAAATGAAGATCTAGCTAGGCTTAGAACATGCATTTTCTTTCAAGTTATACCCTCATGTGCTTTCAAAACACCCATGCCACATTGGTGGCATCATACAGGAGTTTTAGAAATGGACAAAAAATGACATTTCTTTCTTATGTTTTCTCTAATATTTGATTTACTGAATATACGACAAAACTAATATTCAATTGATGTATGGCTATTAATTAATATTTAATCTCTCCTGTACTTGTGTAGGTATATTAAGTATTTTTTTTCTGTTAGTGATTCTGAACTACTGAAGTTAATGCCGTTCACAAGAGTAAAGTACGCAATGACATTGAAACAAAATTTCAAAGAAAATATATGTGAAGTGTCTATAACGCGTTCTTAGTAATCTGGTAATGATGATGATATTACCCAACCCCTGTGGCAAAATTTGGGCTGCCTATTCCAGAAAATTATACGATGATTCTGGAACACTTTGTAAAACGAGAGAAACCAAAAGTTACTGAAAAGTAAACAAATAACTAAATAAAACCTTCGGTGCTAAAGATTTTTCTAGAAGCAGAACTTCAATTAGTAAAGAGCATTAAAAATCATCCACACAAGTGGAAGAAATTTATAAACGTTGTCGTCTTTAGAAAACGAAGAATTTTCGATAATTAGAAAACTTCATTATTTTTTAACTGCTGAGCAGTTTTCTGTATAAAAGATGCCCTTTGAGGGACATATTTTCATGCCGCTGGCACATACCAATGCTTTAGTTGGCACTGACGTTAATTACTCCTTGGCAGGACTCATTTGTTTGTCTTGTTACCGACTTGAGCAGAATGCTTGTCTTTTACCTGCACCTGCCAACAAGTTTGTAGCTTAACTTTATATCACCAACGTTATAGTTACCCTACAACTCCGATTTAAATGTGAGGAAGTTTTTTAGAGTCAGCTTGGGAAGATGGCGTGTATCAAAACAGAATATAAAGCAGGTGAATTGAGTTCTCTCAGAAATAGAACGTAGACACAATAAACTTAGTGGTCGGGCAGAAACCTGGTGGACATATTAGAACATTTTGAATTTTTTTCTGTAAAACATTTTTGCAAATCTTTCTGTCTCTACCCGTTGTGCACTTTTTCAAAATTAGTGCAACTAAACAATGGTTTACATAAATGAAATATTACATTGGACAGGATTGTTATTATTTTTTATGTTTTATTTATTGTCTCGGAGTCCTTCGCGCCTTAAAGCTGTATGGTGTTCACCCTCTGAGGGTAAAAGAAAATCTTACCCATACAGCTTGACCTATCGGAATTCAAACCCAGGATATCCGGATTATTAGTCGCAAATGCTACTACTACACCCCAAAGGCGACAACTTTTGTTTTTCTATTATACATTTATATGTGCGGATACAAATTGTTTAATTTGTTGTTAATTCTATTTATTTCTGCATTCTACTATCTTGACCGAGAGAGGTTACACAGGCACTAGCAATCAGAAGGTCGCGGGCTCAAAAAGCTTGAGGTTCACTATTCTGACCTTGAGTTTTTTTATGATTTTCTTAGGAGAGGCATATTTACTTTCAACAAATTTTCCGCTCTCCCAATTCATAAAATTTCATCCCATAGTTCCTGATACAGTCGAAAATGTCAGGTGAGATGGATGGTGTTGTGCGGCGTGCCGGTGGATTTGCGTCTTGAAGAAAGTTCCTCTCCTGGCGACCTACGCCTGTTAAACCACCCACTGCTCCTGACCCCTGAGGGTCCGGTGTCTCCATCTCATACTTTTTTCTCCAAAGTATCCCCTTGGAGACGTGGGCGTAAAAACCCCGCAGTGGAGCCCAGATGCTGAAGCATCATTCTTTGTCCCATACTAGCGTATGTACTTTCACGACAACAAATTATGACCACGTGCAAGTATTTTTCTACCTTTAACGTACATTTTATGCATCATATTATTTATTTAGTGTGAAACTTTTAGAGATTCGATATAGCAGCTAAAAACAAAAAAACAAAAAAAAAAAAAAAAAAAAAAATGTTCATATAAATATTTATTTTTCCATTTCACACTAAAGCTGTTCAATAAAGATTTCTTATGCTTTTTACAGGTACTAGTTTTATTATTATAACCTCCGGTTCTCGCCTGTGAGAGGTATTCAAGTTTAGACATGTTCGGTTCCGCCTACAGAAAAATGGAGGACAATATACTGCTCTGAAAAACTTACAACTCTTACTCTCAACAAAACTTCAGATGAGGCCTAAACAGGAGGCCTATGAAGCATTTGTTCTTCCCTATAGCACAGTTCGAAAAAATGTTAAAAAAAAGGGAGGCAATTCATTTCAGAGGAAGGTGGACTCGGTACTCCAGTTTGTTATCTAACCAAATAAAACCTTAATTTTGCTGCTATCATTGTGAGAAAGGATCGTAGAATAACATTAAAAACAGTTTCAGAAATTCTTAAAATGTCATTGGTTGCAACCCATACGTTGGTAAATGAAAAGTTACATGATACATGCTGATGCACTGGTTTCCAAGATTGCTCATTCCCGAACAAAAGGACGTTCGCGAGTAAGTTAGCAGCGGCTGAAGATGATGTTACAGGAAGATGCGAAGTTTCTTTCACAGATAATCACTGCTGATGAAACTTGACTACATTTCAATTCTGAGAGCAAACAACAAAGATATATATCGAAATCTCCATCATCACCAACATCAAAATAAACATTTTTTCTTCTGCTAGTAAAGTATGGTCATCTCATTTTTAGATATCCAAGAAATGGTTTACCAACACGTCGCACCTGCACACAGAACTGCAACTGGGAAAACCTACAGAGATATCCTGCAAGGGAATATCACACGCAAAGGGCCACATTTGCATAAACAAGTTGGATGTTGCACGTTCGTAATCGCAAAGTTGTTACGGAATGTCTCATGATCAATGTGATGTGTGACCCACATCCTTCCTGTAGTCCAGATTAAGCCCCGTGTGACTCTTTCCTTTTCCCCAAATTGAAAAAATACCATTGTGGGGGGCATTATCCATCATCAGAAACAGTGGTGAAGGCTGCGGAGGCGATTCTGAAGTGTCTAAAGGTCTCCAGCATGTGTATGAAGACTGTCAGAAACATTGGGGCATGTGAATTGCATCAAATGGGGACAATTTTGAGAAAAATCATTAAAACTATGAGGATGAAAATAGTATGGGATAGTCCTCACATATTTTATACTTCATGCTTTTACTTAGCCAGTCAGACCAAGATCATTTATATTTTAGGAATTTCTTGAAAATGTTCATTAAACGCTTTGGTAACTTTTCTAATTTATTATTCATTTATAATTGTTAACACGAAGTTCAGTCGATGGTAAACTATTTATAATAAGAGAATAGCTACTTATTAAGAAATGCCAGACATGTGTAGCATTTATGGAGTTGTCAGCTAAACAGACATGATACAAGGTGTTTGTATGCTTAAGCGTTTTCTAATAAATGTTTATCCAACAACAAAGATTACTACAAAACAGAAATGAAAATTGGATTGTTGCAGAACACACAGCAGCAGAACTGCTGATCCGAAATTTAGAGCAACCGTGAAGTTAGATTGTATGTGAAAGTATGGAGGATCCAGCGAGATCACCAACCTTGTCCACATCACTTTCAAATAGTGCAAGGACCTAGTTAAATTGATTTCTTTCCTCGAAAAGAAGTTTGTTCTTGGTTACTGCGAATAAGTGCTGTTTCTGTTTGGCATATTCCTCACTGAATTAGTTACTTTCACCACGGATGGAATGTATAGCTTTCAGAACATGCATCAATGGAGAGGTCAAAATCCTTTAGCAAATTTAAAAACAAAACACCAACAAAATTTTGGTATTAATTTATGGGGAGGAATAGAAGATGAAACAATGACCGAACCTTTTATTTTCCCTTGAAATTTTGTGCAAATATTTGAATGAATGGCTAGTAGAAGGTCTATGTATCTTAATACTGTTCACTGTTTGTGGTACAGGCTTGATGGAGGGCAACCACCTTTTGTGTACATTAGCGATTCCAAAACAAACGGGTTAGTGATCTAGCATGTTTGTTCCTCCGACCTCAATCCATTGGATTTCTATTTATGGAGCTATTTAAAAATCTGTGTACGCACGACAATGAAACACTTCTCCTGAGCATTGAACAAGGATATCAGCAGATAAGGAAGGCAGTTGGAACGTTCCAAACCTCAAAATGGCCCTTTATTACCTTTCCATATTTTATAGAAAGGAAATATCCATTTCAGCATTCGCCTAAAGGTGGAGGATGCACACAAAACTAAAAGTGTCAGGATGGCCAAGACCTCCCAAAAGCGAGACCCAAGTTTTGCGCCTCGCTACTTTCGTTGCTATGACAATACGTCACGGTGTATAAACAACTGTGGTTTAGAATACTGACAGCAATTTTCGAACAATATTTAGAATGGGTTTGTCTTTACGAGTTTGAAGCCACATAAACTGAGAAATGAACCCTGCTCTGTAAAATCATTTCGTAAGCTAGTGAAGAAATTTGAAGAAATTGATACAGTTACGGAAAACGAGGGATCGCATAGATCGAAGTTGGTAGAAAATAAATTCCAGGAACTTAATAATAGGTATCTATTGCACACCACATTGGCCATATTTAACTTTTATGTTCATTCTTTTATTATATTGTCTTTTTTTTTTTTTTTTTTTTTTTTTTATAAAGAAATCGCACATTTACAGACAAAGGGTGTCAAAATGCATACACACTTTCACAGTGAATATCTAATTAATATATTGCAAAGTTAGACCGAAAAACAACAGTAATGTGTAGTATGATGTTCTGTAAACGGATGTGATTCACATACATTATGATAGCGTTGCTACGTGACAGGTAAATCAACAATGAACAAATGAAGGCAAAATTATCGTTTTGATATTCTGTAAACAGATGTGAATCACATTACGTTATGCTAGCGTTGCTACAAGAAATGGAACCAAGATTATCGCGTCAACAGCGGAAAGTAATTTTGAAGTGGTATTGGAAAACCGAGAATGTTGTTGAAGTTCAAAGGCAATGGAGACGTGTGTACAGAACAGAACCGCCAACGCGAGTAACAATTGCATGCATTCCAGACAAATTTGACACTCATGGTACCGTATGCGATGTTCACAAGTGCAGATCAGGGAGACCTCGCACAGCAACAAGCCCCGCGTCCTCGGCTATGCTTTTGGAACGTTTTGAGCACTCGCCGCAGAAATCTACAAAACAATGTGCACATGAGACTGGGATTAGCAGAACCAGCGTACGTCGTATTATTAAAACAGCAAAGTTAAATATTTTCATTCCAAGACTTTTGCATTCATTAAATAAGATGACCTTGAAACGGCATATGCTGCAATCGCTGAGGATAATTTCGCAAACATTGCTTAATCAGTAGTTCAATGTGCTCGGAAGTGTATCGACGCAGTATTTTGACCAACAGTTGTAACTGTAAAAGTTTTTTCTTTGCTTGAAGTGTGTATACATTTTTGGCACTCTATATATATTGCAGAATCTAAACTTTTGCCAAAGTTATGGTAAATAGGAACTGATTTTAGAGTAAGCTTTTATTTACTGCTTTAAAAGTTTGTCACTTTTGTTTAGAATAGCCTGGATCGCAATTTTTTTTTTTTTTACTGTGAAATTCTAAAAGCGAAAAATAAAGCAATGAAGATAATTTTTATTTTAATTCTTCTTATCGCACCTTTAACACCTCAGTTGAGGGAGTAGAACACACCGTGTCTCTGCCAAAGGAAAGCTGTAAATGTCTATTAATGACGTAACATACTCTCGCCATGGAATGTGGTTTACCTTTGCCATAGGAACGCTCGGTTCGACCCCGGAAAGGAAGCATATACCGTACTTACTGTGGCCCACGCGAGACAACGAATATGGGAAGGACCGCGACGTCACCGCATTGCATGTCGCTAAGAGGATGTCGAGGGCTCCGCTGCATTCTTTGCATAACATATGACAGGTGGAGAAGCTGGAAGGGACTGAAGCCTCATTTAAAACAACACAAGTGCAATATATTTTGTTCAACGATTTTCCATCCCTTTATTGCATCACGAAAGGTGCTTTCCTCGAGGTCTGCAAAATAAATATACCCCGCAGTTTTGACTTTTTCCTCAGTTGGTCCTAAATCCAAGATCGCGGGTTCGAACCAGGCCAGGACCGATGGATTTTTTTTTCGGGCGTAAAAATCCTAAGTATGGCTTCCTTCGGAAGGGAAGTAAAGCCGTGGGTCCCTTGTCGTACATTTACGGCACGAAAAAGAACCTCAAGCCTGAAAGAGAGGTCTTTGAGCAAAATTTGTCGGCTGTTTCACGCCCTGAGTTGAATGGGACGCTGATGACCTCAGCTGTTAAAGAACGTCCATAAATTAATCAATCAAAAAAAAAAAAATAGAAAGAAATCCTCAGTTGAAAATCTCCGTCTTCCCAAGAAAGTGTTGAGCTTGGGAAATAAATGGAAGTTGCAGGTAGCCAAATCTGGTAAATAAGGTGGAGGCAAATCGTATTTTAAATAATTGATCTTGGCTAATACAGTAACTCCAGCGTGGAGCCGTGCATTATCCTAGTAGAAAGCGCGCTAAACCTGGCCTCTTTTGTTATATTTTCTGAAGTAATCGTAATATTCACAATTTATTAATTTGCGTTTTTATAATATAATCTATCATCAGAATCAATTTTGTGTCTCAGAAATCTGATGCTATGACCTTGCCAGCTGACTACTGTCAACGTTTTCTTTGCAGCTAGGCAGCCGGGTTTCATCAATGGTGATGAATTTCCATACACTTGGAAATCTTGCACTGGTAGCCTTTTTTGATAGCTTGTAATCATCACATTCATTCCTGGTACTTCATTTAAATATTGTGCACCCATTCCTTTGAGAGTGGCTATTTCGCCTAGCTGTAAGGCTAATAATAACACTTTATCATAGATTTTCGTGATCGTTTCTACTATAGTGATCTTTCTAGACGTCAATCACATTTTTTACAATCGAATATGATGGAATGCTTTCCTCCAGTACACTTTCATCTCTTCAAAATTTTCTGCACCCTTTGAGCCTTTAAATAATAAAGTCGATGTTCAATTGTGCTCTTTTTGTCTATTTTTAAACCTACGATAACTGACAAAACTCGCGTTTTCAGTGTTGCCAACCAAATAAAATTTCAAACTGTGAAAAAAAAAATTGCCTACAAAGGCTTGATCTACAAAGGCAAATTATCATCCTGTGCACAGAGACCATGTCATTAGTAGTAGTGGTATTTTGTTTGCTGGAGACTAACTGAATTTTGGAAGCATTTACGGACTAATACACGAAATATTGTAAATATCCTGGTTGGTAAAATGAAAATAAACTATTAAAAATGATGTTTTCTGAGGTTGTTGTTTTGATTTATTTACGGACGCTCTTTAACAACACGCGTCATTAGCATCCCACTCAATTCAAGGCGTGAAAGTCCACAATTTTTTCCTCAGAGGCCTCTTCTTTAGGGAAGTCACACTTAAGACTTTTACCCCTTTCAATTCATCGACCTGGTTGAGTTTGAACCCGTAACCTTAGGTCTACGAGTTTTCTGATGGTGTTAATGTTTACAGATACTTACTAATATTAATGCAAGGACTTCATTATAGCAATACTGATCTGGTTGGGCACATTCCCAATATCTTGTGCACGGAATTATTCGCGTACTTGTGTCCTATTATTTGCTGTTCGATATTATACCGGCATTGGAAGGGAGTTGTTGGGTAGTTTAGCCGACCAGTTCAGTACTAAGCGGTTCTGGTATCCGATCACTTAAAATGGCGTCTAACGGGGAATGAAAAATGTTAATTTCGTATTTATAAAAGTCCGTTCCGTTACTGTAGTAAATGATCTTAACTTCCGTCTTCCTTTGGACACAACAATTTGAACTAAAACTGAATCAACTTAAATCACAGGCTATAGTCGCGAGACATAAACGTGCTCTATATAAAATAAACTCAAACAACGTGCCGTTTCTCACGATAAATAACAATTTAATTAATTATATCAGCAGGACAAAAAATCTAGGTATTTATATAGATGCAGTCTAACCCATGCATGCAATAAAAACATTTTCTTTAATTCACACATTAAAACATATCGCAAAAGATCCACCTGTAAGCCTCAAAAAGAATCTCATTCAAGTGCTTGTTAAGTCTCACTTTGATTATTGTGATGTACTGAACTCTAGTCTGATCACTGGGCAGATCGACAGATTACAACGCGTTCATAATGTCTGTGTCTGTTTAGTCTTCAATACTCGTAAATTTGATCTTGTGGCACCCTCAGTCATGACTATCTCTAAAAGAACACAAGACTTTCCATTCCCTTACGCTCCTGTTCAAACTTCTTCAGACCTCCCTCCCTCAGTATGTCGCCTCTCGTCCGTATACCTGTCCCTACCTCGAATCCGGAATATGACTTTACTGTCTGTTCCTCGTCACCGAAAACCTTCCTATTCAACCTCATTCAGCATGTCAGTTTACAGAATCTGGAACTCCCTTCCTTCTGATGTCAGAGATTATCGGACAATAAATATTTTAAACTAGATTAAATTGTCATCTCAACTCTAGGAAACACAACAGTTAGTCTTTTGCTTCTTCTTCTTCTTCTTCCTCCTCCTCCTCTTCTTCTTCTTCTCCTCCTCCTCCTCCATCCTCCCTCCTTGAAACTCGAAAAAAAATATTGAAGAACAAGTGGAATTTCAAAACTATATTTATCCACTTACTAAATATATTAACATATGTTATATTTACATGTAATGTATATCTTTAAGTCTGCATTTCTCTGTATTTTATTTAACTATGTATATTGTACTCCATTTTTGGTTGTTTTTGTTTTTCGTCTGGTACAGTGGAAGAGAAGGCCCCATTGCCTTAACTGTTGCCAGAGTAAATAAATATACTTAATTTTCTTTTCTTTTGACATTCTTTTATAAAAACATTACAATATTTTGCATTATTTCTAGAAATACTTTAAAGATATTGTGAATATCTTTCAGGAGAAATATTTAATAATATAATACTTATGTCCATAACTAAAAGTTGCATTTCCTCAACACCCTTGCTCGCTCTAGAAATGAGAGCGAAAATCCAGGTATGCAAATGGCGTGGAGTTAGAGAGCACATGAAACAGGCTTGGAACGTTGGGTAAAGCGTAGGTACATTTGGCAAGTGCAGCAGCTATTTAAGGGTTTAAGAGCACAAGTGGCGTAACTCTACTTTTTCTTAAAATGGAGTTAGTATTATTATTTCGAAGAACGGAGGATTATAGTTTCAGTTCTGTTAGTACATAACTTCTGCATTACAAATGTTCATACAGATGGCAGCTCTTTTGTTCATAGCAGTAACTAAGTAACTCATTCTTTCAAATTTTTTTTTTTTTTTGTAATGGTGTTTAACGGTATTTTCGGTGATGAAAACTAAGTTATAATGAGGCAAAATGCTTAATAAATTGTAAAAATATTAGCAAAATTAGTTCCTGAACTATTGTTGAAAAAGGATGGGCAGAGTCGCATTTTAAAGAAAACAGAAACACCTCACGTTTCATTTGAATTCACTATTCCCTCCTGAAGAGAAACAGCTTCAAGCAGCCATTGCAATCAGAGTTCTGTCACATTTCGGTTCAAAATTCCGAAAATTAGATCTACTTTAACAAGCATATTCATACCGTCGTGTTTAGATGTTTTCCAACAGATAGAATGGCGCACATCTAGCTTTTTGAATGCATGTCAGAGGGTCTTGACTAATCAATACATTTCTGCTGGCAAGAAAAATAATATCAGATCAAATCAAGCGCTTGTGACGCAGCACACCAGCTCCAGGAAATAAGTTGAATTCATCGATCTGTGCCATGCTGTCATCGAAGCAGACTACAGCTCTAGAAAATGAACAGACCTGGGTTCTAGCAGTTTCCAGAGAAATTCAAACACAGTGTTCCACACATTAGAGACTATGTTTGTGAAGACATTATGTAAAGCATAGAAATAGAAAACCTAGAAGTTTCACCAGCATAAAGCTGTAAATGAAATATGTGATAGTTTCCATAGACAGAAGGTTGTGCCACAAACTAATATTGCTTACCTACGAATTTGAGAAAAAATCAACGCAGTTGTGATGCAAGAAACGTTATAAGTGCCGTAAAACGGTGACGATGTAATCGTCATTACAATTACAATTACAAAAATGTAATCGAAAATGATCCACTTGCCATTTTTCCTAAAGTTGTAGAGCTAAAAGTAGACACCTCTGTCGCTGTAAACTCAGCTTCGCCTTGTGAGATGGTTCGTAACGGTCTTTCCATTAACCTTCGTAATCATGAGGCGTTGTAAGATCAGGAAGACATTTTTCGATAGGGAAATCTTCTAAGGGCTTCACAATGATGGTAACTAGTTCATCTATTGTGGATGTGACTTTTTGTGTGTGAGAGACTGTATGGAAAATAACTTTATAGTTATTCAGACCTCTCTTTGCAAGATATCGAGGCTGACATTCAGCAGGAGTTCAGAAATGGCTCGCCGTGATCATCTCCAATTCTTCATTCCTTCCATTGTTTGAATATTACGCTTCTCTGGTCACATAAACTGCATTATGATGTATGCCAACAAACATTCAGATTCATGGAATGAGGTGTCCAGTGCAGACGTGGTGTAACTCCATCAAGGGCAGTTTACAGATAAAGGCAGGTTCTTAAAAAATCGACAAATTAAGGAATATGTCAGTACACTTTATTACAAAATATAGTAATGTGAATTGAACTCTATTTAAATGTGCTAGAATAATGCCTTTTATGCATGGCAGAAAAATATACCGTTACTTAGTTCCACTGATGATACCAACCGCAGTAGTTGGCGAAAGCTATGGTGGCATATTAAACCATGGATCACGGCAAAACAGCTCGGAATAATTTTAGTGCTTTAATTATAACACCGGCCGTGAAAGCCTAAGAAGTAGTGTTATGTCGTTTGTTCACAGAATAACTTTATTCAGTCAGCCCCTCCAGTACATTAACAAATCATATGTTCAACATTTTCCTCATCATAAACATGGTACGTTTTGATGTATAAATGATACAAAGGAGAAATATGGGGAAGACTATATATCTATCCTGTCGTTTTTCTTAGCTGCTGTCACATAATGTCTGTTCTTGTTTTACTATAAAATATTTTGTAGAGGTCTATCTCTTTGATGTTTATAGAAATCAATTTTATGGAATTTATCATTTGGATTGAAAGTTTTTTTGAACTTCGTGGTAAAAGTTTTCATTTTCTGAAATATCTATCTCACTTTCAGTCTTTGCAGCTATTGACCACCGTCGGTCCTGGTGGTGTAGTGGTTACCATACTTGCCTCCTAGGGAAGGGAAGGGAAATAAAGCCGTGGGTCCCGTGTAGTACATTTACGACACGAAAAAGAACCTCAAGCCTGAAAGAGAGGCCTCTGAGTAAAATTTGTCGGCCGTTTCACGCCCTGAGTTCAATGGGACGCTGATGACCTGAGATGCTAAGGAGCGTCCGTAAATAAATCAATCAAAAAAAAAAAAAAAAAAAAAAAAAAAAAGCTATTGACCATCAATAACCGTTTTCTAACTATTACATAGTTTAGTACCTCCTTTTTCCCTTTTCATGACATGCCCTTTCTACCCAAGTATCAGCAGAGAGAATGTATCGTTTCATACGATTAACTAAGTCAATCAACCCGAAGTCTGCATCGTTAGGTGACCTGGAACCGCGAACTTTATGGTTTATCACTTTCACTTTCATGTTTGGGCCATGCAGTAATTTTAATATGGAAAAACAAACATTTCAATTCCTGTTATTCAGTAAATGAATCAGGAAATGTAGCAATTATTTTATATTTTTGTGCATTTTCTTTTAAGTGTTTCCTCCGCCTCCTGTTTCATCCTACGTGTACACATGTATGTTATCAGCATTAACATCACCGCCACGGGTGGCCGAGGTCGTTAAGGCACGGACTCGTGAGCGGGAGGTCTGGGGTTCGAATCGCACCAGGACCGTTCTCCCTGACTGGGTTTTTTTCCAGGTTTTCCTCAGTCCTCATAAATGGCAAGGTACCCTAAATTTAGGCCTGGAACGTTTCCTTCCTTAAAAAATCCTTTTCCAATATATCATTTCATCACATGTATCATCAGTGTCTACCGCGTGTGGTGCCCCAGTAGTAAAAAGGGCGTAAAACACTATAAAAAAATTTGCGTCGGCATATTTGATAATGTTGCTTCTTAATCCTTTTCGAGTTGGGTTTACTTCTTAATGAATACCTATGATGTCGCTGCTGTCGCAGCAGTTAACATATATGTTTAACATACTGCTGTTAAAAGTTAAGTTACAGATTCATTAATTAAAACGTTAACTGTAATGAAAATATATTTATTTTCAAGTATGTATTAAATTCCTGTATTTGTCGCTGAAATAAAAGGTAATTCATTAAAGTGGTAAATCTTGTGATTGTTTTTTTTTTAGCTTTTTTTCTAGTTTTTTTTGGTGGGTTATAAATAACAGTCAAGCATATTACGTATTATTATTAATTTATTCTTTTTCATAAATCACATTTTATGTTTAGCTGAGAAAACGTAGCATTTTCTGAATTTTACCGGAATGCAAAAAAGTCAGGTTAAGGGACTATTTTTTTAATAGTGTTTAATGCCCGGTTTTGCTACTGATGCACCACAGACGGTGGACACTGACGACACATGAGATGAAATTATAAATTAGGAAAAGAATTTTTAACAAGGAAACGTTCCAGGCTTAAATTTAGGGTACCTCCCCGGCATTTGCCATTTATGAAAACTGAGGAAAACCTGGAAAAAACCTTATTCAGGGGAGGACGATCGTGGTGGGAATCGAACCTCATGTCTCCCGCTCGCGAGTCCGCCCCTTAACGACCTCGGCCACCCGTGGGTTAAGGGGCTAACGAGAATAGCTTAGTGAAAGGCGTATATTGTGCTCGATGTTTTTACAGCAGTTTTATCATATGATACCTGTTACACGATAATCTAAGTGGAAAGAAGAGAAGAACATCATGGAGAGATTGATTGGAGTTCTGCAAAATTACTATAGGTATATATTAAACATTATCCAAAAGCAAAGTTCACTGTACAAATACCACGCTGAGTTGCTAATTGTTCTATATTCATTTTCTTGATAGTATTTTACTACATAAGAACAGCCTAACATAACCTGAAAATAAATAAGAAAGGATCACCGGATATATTGTAGTATCATAATTGTTCGATAGAACACTTTTCAGTGCTTTTAAGATTATCCAATAGTGAGAAGCATTGGAGCCTCAAGAGTATTACGTCAGAATTATTCAGAAGACTTGGTTTTAGAAGTTGGTTTTACATTTTGTATTATTGTTGTAACCCATGCAACCAGAAAATTATGCATTGATTTTAATTCAAAGGAGCGGGTAGAACCAACATAATCAGCAATCACCACTAATTCGGTGACAAACTTTATCCTCAATAATGTTTACCTTCAGCAATAATTATTATTTCACAACATATACATGGCTGGTAGCTGTTTAATTTATTAAAAGGTAGTAATAAATGTTCTTGGTTTGTACAAATGTATTCCATTTCTTTATTTATGCACGGCCTCTAAAGAAGAATACAAAAACTAAACCCAATTTTGTGACATACGCAGTCAGAATTCGGTCCCGCCAAGTACCCAAGCCCTACTGCAAAGGATGTCAGGAATTTGAAGGTCTTATTGGCGAGCTTGGAAGTCCACAACTATGCAAAGATGTAAGAAAGCAGTGATCCCTAATTTACGTTATCACTTCTTTGCATGTCGCCCCCCCCCAAGTATGACTTCCGGAAGTAAAGCCGTGGGTCCCGTGTCGTAGATTTACGACATGTAAAAGAACCTCAAGCTTGAAAGAAGAGATCTCTGAGCAAAATTGATCGGCCGTTTCACGCCCTGAATTGAATGGGACGTTGCTGACCTGAGATGTTAAAGAGCGTCCGTAAATAAAATAAACCAACAAGAAAAAACGTCTTTGGATATCACTTAATAGAAATATGTGAAAATAGTGGTAGATGATCTCAAGGAAGGTGCTGTTGTAGATGACGCATTTTCAAGGCCAAGAATAGCAAAGTCATGGGAGCCAACTTAGCGGAGGTCAGGTGCAGAGTCTACCGTGAGAGTTTGATATTGTGTTTCACGTTATTTGCATAAGGTCAAGATAATAAACATCTCCTTTGAATATTCTCATGGATAAGATTTTTCCCGTACAGAACGAAATGCTCTCAAGTCAAGAGGCTAAATAATAACGTTCTCATGAATTACTTTAGGTAAATTGAAAGAAATATTTAAATCGCCATAGCCTTTTACAGCCCCACATGTGCCTTAGTTTACCGCTGCGTCCTCTATTTCCATCACATGATATTGGTAGAGGGGCAGTATTGCAAGGAGGCACGTGATGAACACACTGCATTCCTCCGATCGCTTTATCGTGGCTTACTAGATGGAAGATCTCACCACCTCTCCATCAGGCAGCTTCCGAATTATCCTCACGAGACTGGGTGGACCCGTACCAGATCTCCTTAACTTAAAAAAAATTCCTAAGTAGCCACTAGAGGAATAGGAATCGAACCCGCACTTCCCGGCCCGCAGTCAGCAACGCTAACACTAGACCAAGAAGGTGGACAATAAGTAAAGCAGTGTTTGAAAATTATAATTTAGCCATTTATTATGTACAGTCAGAAAATTTTGCTGATAGGATACAATCAGCATGACGCAGCGCTGAGCGATTGCATGTGACAGGCAATATGTCGAAACGAGAGAGATATGTTTATGTATTACACTTTGAAACGGAAAATGACCGCGCTCTCGTGATATGCCTTTTCTATGACTCACCACACACATGATCGTTTACCTGTATAAGATACGCTATGTAAGCTGAAACATGCATACCTTCCTATCAGTTTTTTTTTACTCTGTCGATTAAATTATATTCTCGCAGCTAACCAATAATTCTACCGTTTGATAGCGATGCTCTACTGTTTAAGTTCATTTGCGTCAGCCTCAGTACTAATTTACATGTAAGCAAGTACCTTTTAACGTTTGGTGTATGAGGCAAACTCCTAAGTTTCCAGTCTCGTTTCTAATTTTGAAACTTTGTTCCTATTTGCTCCCGTTCTCAACTGCTCAAGGTAGCACATCGTCCCTACTACTCTTTCTTCACCCTTAGCGATCCCGATTGAAACAATGTCACATGATGTGACGTCACTAGCATGACTGTATGCAGTCAAGTACAGCGCAGAATGCACCCAAAGAAAGTAGTTCTATGTTAGCTATCTAAATTTGCGGATGGCTTCAGTAATAAATAATATCTATACAAAAAAACAACATTTATGACTTGAATTTAATTACTGCTGAAATAAAATTGAATGTCGTATATGCAAATTGATGCGCTCCAAATACATCGTCTGTTTGAACGAGGCAAGGCGCAAGCAGTTTGCGCTTGTTATCGTGGCTGATGCTAATAAATGCTGCTGTTTCTATGGAGATATATAATGTAACGCATGAACCGGGCAAACCTTTAACTATTGGCGAGAAAACAGTTATTTCAAATATGTTTTCAAAGTTCTGCGAAAAATATTCGATACTCCCACCATAGAAGATAGTAAACCTAACCTTAGAATTTACCGGTATCGCCATCACATCCCTTATACTTGCCACGAGTTTCTGGCAACTGGGCAGTATTCTTGGCGCGAATTGCGGAAGGATGCATTATGTTGAGCTAGGAGCACTGTAAGAGTGAACAGAGAGTAATGCCTGATCTCCGTGAATAATTCACTGCTCGGATCCTGCGTTCTATATCTCGCTATAGACACCAGGTTCCTTAAGGATTACGCAATATGCTGTATATTTGCCCATTCCTAATATACTTTTACATAAGTCATTGTACATCGTATTATTGCTAACAGCCCTACCGACAATGTGGAATTCTGCTTCGTATAGGAGAGCTTCTGCGGTTTTTATGTTTGCTTTAAGTTTCGCCCCATCTTCCATTTATCGAGAAAGTTAGTCCTAGGTACACAATATTCTTCACGTTATTGCAGTGTCTGTCTTACAATGTCCATGTCTGCTTTGCTATAAATAGTTCAGTTCTTGAAGATTATAATCTTTTTTTTATATTTCTATTTACCGTAAGTAACCACGTATCAAAGAAGGTTTGCAGTCTGTTTATCCACGCTGTAGGCCTATATCTTAGGAGAACCAATTGTCATGTTGTACCCGTATAACAGAGCTGATACCTGCATATCTCCCACAATAGGTGGCACTGTATATTTTCTTGTAGCAATACGTCAATATATATCACCAATAAAAAGGATTAAAGAGTAAAGGTGAAAGAATGCAACGACTGAAGGAATGAGAGTTTCAAATCTGTAGTTTTTTTTTTTTTTTTTCGTTTTAATTAAGGGCGCTCTTTAACAGCACAGGTCATCAGCGTCCTATTCTATTCAGGGCGTGAAACGGCCGACAAATTTTGCTCAGAGGTCTCTTCTTTCAGGCTTGAGGTTCTTTATCGTGCCCTAAATGTACGACACGGGACCCACGGCTTTACTTCCCTTCTGAAGGAAACCATACTTAGGACTTTTATGCCCGAAAAATCCATCGATCCTGGCCGGGTTTAAACCCGCGACCTTGGGTTTAGAAGGCAAGTGTGGTTACCATTACACCACCAGGGCCGACAAATCTGTAGTTTAACTCGACGCTAGCCATTCTTACTTTATACTTTACAAAAAGAATACAAACCGAAAAGGTGCTTCTCTATTACCGACCAGTTACAACGCGTGCACAATACATATATAATTTTATCTATCGGTGTATTGTGCTCTATGATTTATTACATATATTCCTATTAGAACTACTACGTAAGCCTAAATAAAAGGGCTAACAGAGCCCAGAGCGCTCTCATTTCCTACCATTACCTCTTTGTAAGCATTTTACAGAAAACATAGAAACTATTTTTATTGTTTTGACATAAAACTCAAGCCCTGGTGATTTGGTGTGTGCTATAGAATCACTGACATGCTTTCGCTACTGACAGCACTCCCACCTCATATATACTCGTACATAAAGGCAAAGGACTGGCAATGCTGCAGGAAAGGGAAGTAGACTGTCTGGAACAAGATGGATGTCTAACTGAACAGGAAGAATGGAACAAGCATCGTCCCTCTTGCTCCTTTTCGCTTTACCACAATGATGACAGAGATTCATGGATCAGATACGAGCGGGCTTCACCTGCGACCCGTACCCTTTGCATCAAAAGATGCTTACTCGAGAACTGCCCCTTTCAAATTATTCTCAGTGCTATTTGCTAATCTAATAAAGAGGTTAGTACGAATCTAAAGCTCATAGATTCATTTAAAAACGAATTTTATCGATCTAATGCAGTGTCCCTTTATTATACAGAATGTTTCACTCGCTAACACTCCAGAAACTCAGCCTCCAACCCAAATAAAAAATTAGCATTTAGGTAGCATTTATACAAGTACCTTAATGTAATACTGTTCAAAATATTTTCTTCACAATTGATATTCTGATCAAGTAAATAACGGAGTAAATGTAACTACGTTTCATCCTCTGGTTTCTGGTAATAATTATGCACTATTGAATTCCATTAGAGCAGCAGTCGTGACCCCTAAGGTGATCACTGGCTTCTATCTGGTGGATGGCGGTGGATATGGGGAAAGTACTTTTATTTAAAAACATCTATTTTCACGTTCGTTCTTATTAAGAATCTTTAGCTGCTGTATTATGATTATTTGACCAGTTATACAGCAGCGCAACAATGGCTATTGTGATAGAATAGATGTCACATTGTTGAGGCGTGAATGTAAACAGTAAATAAAGTATTATTATTATTATTATTATTATTATTATTATTATTATTATTATTATATTATTATTATTATTATTATTATTATTATTATTAAGCAGCGAACGGAATGCAGGGAGCGCCAATAATTTCATTCCCGAAAAGGGAGTCCATGTAAGAAATATGGAATTCACTGCATTAGAGTATCAAAAGAATTCATTACAATGACTGGGAAAAAAGAGAAGAAGAGAGAGAGAGAGTCAGAAAGTATTTCGCTGCACTTTGGATCTGTTTCATAGCGGCTGCTATGCTAATGATAGACCTTGGTTTATATTACGAGATAGCAAGTACGTCCAAAAAGGAGAATTTAACATTGGGCAACCTCTAGGGCGGGGAGAAATATTTGTCTTTGATAGGTTGTCAAAGCAACTCAAGGATGCGCGAGCCGCGAGCATTGCCAGCTTGCTGCATATTTTTTGAGATTTCACAAATTTTAAAACTTACATTTACTGGTATAGTGATTTAGCTACTTGTTTATAGTCTATAGTTATAAAAATGAACTTTCTGGATTGTTAATGCATTATTTTAATTATTATGGCATTTAGCTCCGGTTATATTAAAGCAACTGGTGTGCAGCTTCGGTTTTTTATGGCGCCATCCAATAATAATACATTTACATAAAATGTACAAACAATAAATTTGGAATAAATACATCAATATACTTTTTTAAAAGTTAATTTCCTTTTGAACGAGTTATTAAATTAGAAAACAATAATCCAATAGGAGAAGTTACAGTAAATTAATATAATTAAAACAATGCTTGTTACATGACGTTTTTTTTATAAGGGAATATACATTTTTAGACAACTTGAGTTTATAAACTTCAAAAGGACATACTAATGCATAAATTGCTAGAATAGTAACAGAAACGTTTTCGATTTTAGTCTCCTGCTCTCTCCCTCTTTTACATGCATTCCTTTGTTTTGATTTAAACTAAATGCATTCAGTTTTGCTTTAGTGTTGAATATAGTGGCATGTTACGCAACAATTTTGGAGCGTTTAAAAGATGATATGAAGGAAAAACAACCAAAACTGGCGAACAAAAACGTACTCTTTCGCTACGCAATGTGCCACCCAACAAATAAAAATCGCAATGGCAGAAATTGCACAAAATGAGCTGCAAATCGATTCTTCATTCTAGTCACTTCCCACAGTAAATTCTTCCTATTGTAAAAACTTTTTATTTCAGTGGCAAGAAAGTATCAATCTATTTTCCATATGTGATAAAAAAATTAGAAATATTTTGGACCAGCTGTGGTGCCAATATTGAGGGGATAAAAAGGGATATTTTCATAAAAAAGTAGCCTTGGTTTCTTGTTTACCAACCTTTTCAAGGGACTCTTGTAAACCTATTCACATAATTTTAAATTTAGTGCAAGAGTGAATTATGAATGCGGTTCTATATTTAATAATAAAGAAACGGGTTTTCAACTTGAATATCAGTTTCATTTTTCAAATAATCTCTCTAAAGATCAATACCTTTAATCCAGCGATTCTCCAATGCCACTATTGTGACTATATCGTCTCTAAAGTGTCTGCTCAATACTCACCTACAGCTGAAAGTCCATCTTGATTTGACGAGTAACACTGACCAGCGAGAAAGAGTTTGAGCTGTGGAAATAGATGAAAGCTAGAGGGAACCAAATGTGGGGAGTAGGGGGAATGCTACTACATTTCACACTTAAAACCTCCAAGTTTTTCCATCGATAAAATATTTTTGATAGTAGTGCTTTGTCTCAATGAAAAAAAAATGTTCTTCTGCCAATTAGATATTTTGTTTTAAAAAGGCTTATTTAGTTTGTTTAAAAAAATTAATGTTTTACCCTTCTGAAAATAATTAACCGCCGCCGTGGTCTCAAGGCCAACACATCTGCCTGAATATTCGGGGATATTGAGTTCGAATCCCATCAAGGCAGTTACCTTGGTAAGTTTTTTTGTACTTTTTTTTTATAAAAAATTCCTTGTCCTTAAAAGGCGAATGCCAGATAACTTTTAGCGTGCGGACTTCGCGCTTATTTGCACATTTATTTTATCAAAAATTCGTGCATCGTCTCTTTAGAAGCCCAAAAGACTGATCCAATGACTTTTCCTGCAAATGGAACTGACTTTGTCTTCTTTAGCGCTGAACAACCAGCTTTAGTCCACTTTCGATTCCAGTGTGTGACGGTGGATGAAAATCTCGCACGCAGTTATAATTCAAAATCAGTTCCGATGCTCCAAACACAGTCGCAATATTTTCATATGAATGTGTCTTTAATCTCCGGTCTAATAAATAAAAATTTACCGCAGTAAATAACATTTAATGGACAGTTATTACCACTGTAGGTTACCGGCATGCTTGTCATAAAACTATCGCAGTAGTTAAAAAATTACAGCAGTAGACTGAATTTTATTGTTGTACATTACCATATTGAGTTGTGTTTTGTTTCATAACAGCAACATTAACGGATTTACATCAGTAAATAGGCAGACATTTCTACCTATATTCGGGTAAAATGCGTTGTGTAAATAATGCGTAACTGCAAGTTAAGAAAATACAAAACCATGTTTTCAAGCGAATCCAGTAATGAAAATGAAGAAATAGTGCATGTACATGGTATACAGGGTGTTCCTTTATCTGGCTCAGCAAAAATAACTTTTTTTCTGATGCATCAAATGAAAAATTGTTTCCAACAAAAGTTTATATCATCAGGGGGGGAGGTTCTTGCTGAAGGTAAACCTTTTTGTATCTCCATTAATGTAGAAGACAGGGGCAGAACTTCGTTTTCAAAAATGTATCACACTGTACAATTTTTATCGAGAAAACAGTAGATGTGCAAACGGTAAAGAATGCACGGTTACTGAAGAAACCGAACTGTTTAATGTCTTGTCTGTACAAATTACTTACCCTGAGGGGTAGGAACCTATCTCCCTCACCCCACCGCCACGGGTGGCCGAGGTCGTTAAGGCACGGACTCGTGAGTGGAAGTATGGGTTCGAATACCGTCAGTACCGACCTCCCTGACTGATGTTTTTTCCAGATTTTCCTCAGTCCTCATAAATGGCAAATGCCGGGGAGGTACCCTAAACTTAGGCCCAATATATCATTTCATCTCATGTATCATCAGTGTCCATCGCCTGCGATGCCTCTGTAGCAAAAACGGGCGTTAAACACGTTCCCTTACCCCTCAAATTGTGTTACTTCAGCTTACATACAAATGTACTGTAGTCATTTATCAGAGCACTGAGCTATTGTGACTGTAGTTTTTCTTGCAATATGCACACACATGAAGAGAGGGTAGAAATGCTGCTGATCTACGGAGAATGAAGTTGGCAGATTTATTCGATTTCATTATTAAAGATGGCAAATTATTTAGCTAAATAAATGAAGTTATACATTTTTAATGTCCATATCTACTGTTTTCTTGGCTAAAATGATACAATGTAATACATTTCTGAATAGCTCTTAGGAAGGGCAAAGTATTTTTGAATAAAACATACTTGGTGCCTTTTAAATTTTTTAAGTTTTGTCCCATATCTCCTACATTAATGGAGATACACAAAAGTATACCTTCAGCAAGAACTTCTGCATGATACTAAAAAACTTTTGTTTCAAACAATGTTTCATTTGACCCATCAGAAAAAAGTTGTTTTGGGCGAGAAAGATAAATGGAATATTCAGTATGTAGTATTTTTAGAAGTCATGAGATTTATGTTAGTGCTTTTGCATTTGAAGAACACGCCCTTTTCGTTTCTTATATTTAAATTCCTTTCGTAAAAATGTGAAGGAAAACACAGGAATATAATCGATAGTATACCCTATAATCCCTCATAAATGAAACAAATGAATATCACAGAAGTTTTGCAGCTGTTAGAAACGTTTTACGAAACAATTTTTACTCCAATAGAAACGTGATATTTACCGTCGTAAGTTACAGCGGTTTGTTTTATGAAATAGGCCACTACTATTTGCAAGGACGGCACTCATCTTTCGCAAAGTTTTTTTTTTTTTCATATGTCAAGTTTTACCTACACGTTCTTTTCAAAGGTCAATAGCCTCAGAAAGGACATGTTTTTAACTCGCTGGTCATGTAATACCAATCATGCATTTGTTCACTGAATTCTGCTGTTGTTGCACTTTATGGACCTTCTTCACATGTCTCATTTTCAAGGATAGTACGGCCACGGTATTTACAATGCGCATGTCATAGCTCTACATAAATAAAGGAAATGCATAATTGAATACTATTTGTTGCTATTTTATAAAACATTAAACAACTATCAGACATGTATATGCCAATCAAAATTCCAACAATAAAATTCTATTAACGCTAAAGTTTAACTCACCGGATTGATTTCAGTTGGTTATGTTAGCACTACCCACTTTTGTGAGTTACAGCCTGTGACAATTTTCTACTTGCACATAATGGTAATAATAATACGAAATATGACGTTGAATCGAATTGCCGAGAACAATTCTGACCAAATGATCTTAGAAGTACAAGTTCATAGTTTTTCACTACTAGAAAATCTGGGGAAAAAAAAAAAAAAAAAAAACGCTGTTGAGTGTTTCGCCGACTGATTAATTCTGATACTAAAACATCGAGTGATACAATCTTCGTCATTATTATTATTATTATTATTATTATTATTATTATTATTATTATTATTATTATTATTCTGAAAATGTGGTTTCTCTTTTGTAATACTTGCGGTTGCAAGAATTCTAATTTTGTTCCCCTAATACCACACAGTAATGTCGTAACTTATTTCATTTCGTTAATTAATAAGGCCTTAAGATTTGTAATATTTTAAAGCTACTCTACTAGGTGAGGAATTCGTTTAGTTTACGCATTTCCTGCGTATCGGACTTAATGCTTTCCGGTAGTGAAAAAGTATAAACTTAGAACTTTTAGGGTCATTTGATCAGAATTATTCAGTTGATTGATTGATTTTTTATTTATGGACGCTCTTTAACAGCTCAGGTCATCATGTCACATTCAACTCAGGGCGTGAAACGGCCGACAAAGTTTGCTCAGAGGCCTCTCTTTCAGGCTTGAGGTTCTTTTTCGTGTCGCAAATGTACGACACGGGACCCACCGCTTTACTTCCCTTCCGAAGGAAGCCCGAAAAAATCCATCGGTCCTGGCCGGGTTCGAACCCGCGTTCTTGGGTGTAGGAGGCAAGTATGGTAACCACTACACCACCAGGACCGACAGAATGAGAATTATTCAGAGGAATTTCTTTCTGGACCCCATTTTGTATTATTGCCGTCACCTTTACTACGGAAATTATGCGCAAGCTTTCACTGGAGTGTATAGTGTCATGTAATCACTAACCGCGATCAACCTGGTCACAAACTGTAGACAATGCTTACATTCGGCAATTATTATTGCTAACGGATGGCTTAAACATGCTCGACATTAATTAAAAGAGTAATAATAAATTATCCTTTTGAATTCCACTAAGACATTCTTTTATTTATGCAGGGCCATCTGGAATACAGGTAGTAACTGTTCATTTCCTCACGCGCACTCAGAATTCGATCCCGTGAGATCCATGTTTAACATTTTTATAAAGAATTGGGCATTTTATTGTTCACCTGTTTATTAAACAGATGGTTTCTTAGGTAAAAGTTTATTTAAGTGTGATATTAAATATAATTTTATATTATTTAAACCAAATAAATTATTTTTGTTCAATGTGGCTTACACCTTTTATTTCCTATTTTTTAATCTTGAAAATAAGGGAAGAGAGCCCGCATAAAATTTTATACTTTTAATTGGAATTTCATTTGGCGTTAAACCATCTGTTACCAAAAACTTTTATTATTTCGTGATGCTCAATTTTATCCATGTTATCAAAGCCTTACAACATCTCCGGTTCATAAAAATTAATTAAATGACACTTTTAAATAATGACTTGATATTTCAAAAAAGTTCTTAGGATAGAAGTGCCAACATAAAAATCTTGGCAATTGCATGGCTGTCTATGGTCGAGACCTCGAGACCAACAACCTGACAGAAAGCTCTCGGATATGAAAACAAGAAAATTGATAAAAAAAAGGGAAAATCAAAGTAAATACAACAAGAACACAGAGGAAATCTTAGTACAAAGCAGCTGTAAAGACAGAGGAGGTAAATAACAAACACCCACTTCGAAACGTTGGCCTTTGTCCTATAGAAGTTGACCCAGTTTCGCACAAAACATCATTCATCCTTAATAAAAACGCCAACAAACAAACAAACCCCCCGTCTCATCCTTCACAACACTTTCTCGTGATAATCCATACTTGTTCCAACATATTGAAATCATGTTTCTGGCATGGGTTGCGGGCCGCGCCGTCGTCCTACTTCCGTTCTAAACACGTTTATCATCTCGGCTAATGCCATCCATTTTTCTTCTCCGCAGCGACAGGCAGGCAAAAGGGGCAAAGGAGTTGACCCTCAAAATTTAATTTGTATGTACATTTGGTATAAATACATTTTAACGAATTTCGAAGAAATTGCGGTTTTACCCATGAAGCAATTTTTGAAATGTTCTTTAAATGTCCATCAATCTTACTTACTAGACACGGAAAATGACAATGAAAAAAAGATGCTCTAGCGGTCACAATTTTTGTTTTTCCTCAACGAAACTCAGCATATAATCATCAATTAACAAACGATTCGTCCAGTTCGTTAACTAGCAAAATTGGATCATTGGGGGTAGGAGGTTAACCTGAAGCGAAAGTTTTTAAATAAAATTCTCTAGCGGCCACATTTTTTGTTTTTTTTTTTCCTCGAAGAAACTTGATATATTTCTTTAAAATAAATTGATAAAAGTAGTTTTCGAAAATCAGAGCAATCGGGCCATTAGAGGGTTAAAAGCGAAATTTAAAAATCGCTCTAACAGCCGCATTTTAAATTTTTTAAAGGGAAACAGTTTTGCAAGTGCACATAGCACCGTTAGGTTGGGTTGGTTGGTTCCTCAATTGACCATTTTGTATAATGTATACCTCATTATCACGGCTAGGATTTATATGCAATAAAATGGTTCAATATGTACATACATGCACTTAATTAATAATATATAGAGTAAAATATGGACTAACATTTTATAAAAATGTACAAAGTAAAGCAAAAAAAATAACAAATGTATTTTTATCAAAATTCCATGCTATAAACTGTATAGTTAAAATTTTTATTGCTTAGCAATGCAACAAGAACTCAATGTTGTTTTTACGAAACAGTGAGTTACAAAACATTGTTTTAAGTTTCCAGATATAGGAGTGTTTCAATTGTTTTTAAAAATGATTTGTACTCTCTAAAAGCTTTGCAAGAAGTAATGGTCACCACACTAAATCTAACATCTTGTTATAAATCCGGACATTTATTTATATTGGGCATATATTACATACGTATTATAGCCTAAATTCTTAGCTAGCACTGTGTTTAACCTCACTTTCGCTACTTATGGTGTTAAGGATTTCGCATAGAGAGTATGTTGCTTTTGGGTAGCGTTTAACACAGTTGTAATGCACGAAGGCTGTTCAAAAAAGAATGATAATAATTTTTTACACGTATAATTCCTGGAGATAAAATTTAACTTTACAATACTTTGTTAGCTTAACATGTAATGTACATGTAGTATTTGTTTCATCGTTGTCGCTTTCGGTTCCGCCTGTGAGGCGTGCAAGTTGAGACATGTTCAGTTCGACCTGCAGTAAACTGCTACGAAAAATATGCTACTCTGAAAGTTTGTTTTCTTCTAAATAAATTTTCAGCTGAGGCCTGTACAATGTTACAGGAAGCTTGTGGAAAGTTTGTTCTTCCTTATAGTTTGAAGAAGGTTTAACATGTTAAGAGAGCGAAGGCAATCAATTTCAAAGGAAAGTAGACTCGGGGTTCCAGTTTGTTCTCTAATGGATTCGTATTTGTGAGAGAGGCAACGAATAACATTAAAAACACGTTAAGAAAATTTTAATGCATTGCATATGAGAGGTGTTTTTGCACGGTGGGTTCCAAGATTGCTGATTCCTGCACAAAAAGACATTCGTGTGTTGGTTTGCCTGCAGTTGAAGATGGTGTCACAGAAAGATGCGGAGTTTCTTTTAAAGATGATGAAACTTGCTACATAATTTCAATTCTGAGGGCAAACAACAAAGTAATTTGTGGAAATCTCCATCACCCCCCCCCTAAAGTTATTGTAACTGATGGTAAAGATGCGGTTACTACCTCATTTTCTGATATTCAAGGAGTCTTACCAGCATCTCGTATGTGCACTCACAGTTGTAAGTCACATTTCCATGCAATAAGTTGGAAGCTGCATCACGATAGTGTACGCTGTTGCTGAATATGACACAAAAAGTCATGTGAAGGGTATCCTTCACTCTCCATATAGCCTTATGTGACTTTTCCCTTTTCCCCAAATGTAAGAAACGCCTCTTGGAAGACATTTTCCATCATCTGCAGAGGCAATTCTGAAATACCTGTCACATCTTTGAAGACTGGTAAAAACGCTCGAACAGGGATCCTGCATCCAACGGAAACTACATTGAGAAATCATTGAGGACGAGCAAAAAAGCATGATGGCTTCTGCAGAGTCAATTGCAGAGTATTGTATTGCCTCTAATCACTACTTATTCTTGGTGTTTTTGTTTCCACATTTCATTGTAAAACCAAAAGTAATTTTGAAATAACGCTTATAATAAAATCAATTTTAAATATATTCTGATAAAAATAATTTGAAACCATTAAATATACACATTTTTAAAATAAAATATTAAATAATAAACTCATAATTTTTTCTCACATATGTTAAAATATGTACCATATCCGGAAATATGGAGAGTAAAATACGAGGGCATCCAGAAAGTAAGTCCCAATTGCGCCTAGAGATGGCACCGCTAGTCGGATACGAATGCGCATGCGCAGGAATAGAGAGGAAGTATGTGGTAATAATGCAGCAAAATTTCAGCCTTGTGACGGCCGTGGTTACCGCGCTGTGCTAGGAGAAAATGGCTGCTCTGATATTGTCTCCCGCCAACTGCGAAGTTCGTGCAGTCATCCGAGGTTTGCACGCTCAAAAGCAAAGTCCAGCAGAGATCTATCGTCAATTGTGTCAAGCTTCCGGGAGACAATTTCGTGCACAAGGGAGCGAGACATCTGGGGAATTGACAAGAGAGTTCTGAAATTGTGAAGCGCCGGTTCTGCTCAATTGCTTGCCGCACACTTTCCAACACTTCTGCCGTCACCAGGGACTGTCGGCCACTACGGTCGTCGTCGTGAATATTGGTTCGTCCTTCAGTGAACTGCCTGCACCATCGTCTTACCATAATGTCGTGTCCATACACTCGACACAATTGGCGATGGATCCCTGCTGGACTTTGCTTTTGAGCGAGCAAACCTCGGATGACTGCACGAACCTCGTAGTTGGCGGCAGACAATATCAGAGCAGCCATTTTATCCTAGCACAGCGCGGTATCCACGGCGTCATAAGGCTGAAACTTTACTGCATTATTCCCACATACTTCCTCTCTACTCCTGCGCATGCGCATTCCTATCCGACAAGTGGTTCCATCTCCAGGTGCGATTGGGACTTACTTTCTGGATGGCCCTCGTATATTTTCAATTGTTCAAAATACGTAAACATATTCATAAATATATGGCAAAATTTTAATTTTAACTAATTGAAAAGTAAATATTTATTTATAAATCCTAGCCCTGCTCATGACGGAGAGGGTTGGACACTTGGGAGTCGTGTTGAGTTCACAGGTTCAAATCCTGTGGCCGACCAACCTGACTTTTCCCTGGTTTTCCTCAGCCCATTTTAAGAAAGGAAAAATGACGGGTTATTATCTCAGCTTCTATTCCATCATACATGTTTATTCTATTTTTATGTGTATGTATGCGTCTTCTGTATTTGAGATGTCATCGAGGCGGCCCTGATGTACGATTCAGAGAAACCCTTATGTGCGTGTATACTGATCAGGACACGTAAGTCTCAGGGCAGATGCTGTATTATTTCATTTGTTTCAAACTGTCTTCTTCTGTGTTATGTGTATGATAACTTGAGATACAAACCAAACTAAAATAATCTAAAGTAAAACTTTGTAAAACTCCTTGGCCATATAACACACTTAGAAGCATGAAGCATTCCACTCAGCTTTGAATTTAAAGTTATAAGAGAAGTAAAAACAGCATTTAAAAAGTATAGTGTTAGGAAAAATACTTCTGAAGAGAAATCCTGATTTGGACAAAGCAGATGGTAACCGATATGCTGAGAGGATCACTGAAGTGAAGAGATTGGAGAGATTTTCCCAATAAAGGAGAATTTTCCTGGACAACAGACATTAGTTTTCATTGGTTATTAATTTCCACAATAGGGAATCTACATATTAATCCTTGCAGAGAGCAGAAATTTAAAACAGCTATTGGCTTTATTTCGAATAAATTGGATTAGAATTTCAATGCATTAATTAAGAATTTTGGCGTCTATTTTAATTACTGTTTTACCAGTTTTACAGCTTACAAGAAGCTATTTATTGTCTATTAAAGTTTGCTGATTTTAAATGGAGTTTGCCACAAAAATTCAGAACTTTGGCACATGATGCTGTTTATTTATCAAAGTAGGGTTCATATACGTATTTTGAACAAGTAGAATTTATTATTAACTATAAAATGAGTTTTAAAGAACATAAAAGTTATTATTATCATTATTATTATTATTCAGAGAACAGAGGAAAAAGAATTTTATTCCTTTTTGGCGTAGAGTGAATTTAATGCATCCTGGAATATTGTTGAGCAGTATCCAATAAACAGTTGAAAATGCTGAGCACGTAAAGTTAGAAAACAAATGTAAAGCCTTGCTGTAATAAGCTTAATGGAAGAAACGACGAACTCTGGACTGCGGAACAAGTGAGTAACGGAACGGCATTTCATGTCTAGAGTGAATGGCGTTCAATTGGAAAAGCTGGGCGGGGGCGGAAGAACCATAATCCTAACGACCATTTCACGAGCATCGGAAAGTTTGACGCCACATCACGAATCATGGCTACCTGGAGATTAGAGGAAATGTCCACGTCATTACATTCGAAAAGTGAAGGAAATTAGGTGACCAATAGTCAGTCATGAAATAAGGGGCGAATTAGTGGCAACAGTTTTCTTCTTTTTGTGGGGATAAGATAGATGACTGAAATAAATATAATTAACAATTGAAAAAGTATTATAATAATTAAAATATCTTGTATGCCACACAATTAGTATGCAAATAAATTCTCTTTCTTTTGATTTAATTATACCCATCAACAGATGCTGCAGAGATATTATTTGTTTAATGGTCTTGTTGTGCAAACTGCAAAAACTCTTTATACTTATTATATTATTATTATTATTATTATTGTTATTATTATTATTAGCTCTGTTGGAATTTTCAGGGAATCGCCCATACGTTAGCTATACACGTTCGCTGCAAACGCAAAATAATACTGACAGTGCTGTTTACATTTAAAGGTTGATGACCACAATGCCTTTTTTTTGGGTGTATTTTTTGCCTACTTTTGCTTCCGTTGCCTCTTGTAAGGTTTAAAACTGTTTCAAATCGTTATGAATTTATTGGGCGATTATTTACGCATTTTAAAAATTACACATAAAGAATTTTAATATATAGTGAAAAAAGTTATAAAATTGGAATGACCCGTTCATCTCACAAAAATATCTATTGAGAATCTTGTTAAATATTTATTTCTTTTCAAGCAGTCAAAAAATTTCTCCTCGCCCATTCACCTAAGGTCTTTAATTATCAGAACCTTTATAAGTGAAAGGAACGCACGGTTACCACAGGCATACGAATATCAGGAAAGAGGATGAGGGAAGTACTGTAGTTTTGAATATCCTGGTGAATGACCTTGTATCGATCTGCGCGAGACAATTGTAGGAAATTTGTGGAGGGAGTAACTTCTCAGCTGCATAAATGTAACAAACAACTGCAAGCGAGAAAGATGAAAGCGGTACAGCTGTGCAATACACCGTCCCTACAACGTGATTGGTGCGGAAGTAAACGAGATACTAACCAGATTCCCCTATAAACGCATAAACAGAAAATTAACTGGACAAAAACCACTGAGCATCTTTTGCTCATTCGCCAAGACTACTAAAAATTACTTTACTTTGTTTTAATCAACATTTCCATGATGTCCTGAAAAGAGAATGTTCTGTTGTAATTGGTACGAGTCCTTCCGAAATAACTTGTTTTAAACAAGCTCCATTCACTTGAGGCGAAGTAGAACGTTCTTTTTCCATAATGAAAAATGCTCTCTCTGACAAGCGGCTGATTATCACATTTGATTCCTTGAAAACACATTTTGTTATTTCTTATATAAAGAAAAGTAAGCTTTAGTATTTTAATTATGTGATAAATAAATTAAATCTAAATATTTGTTTTCATTAATAATGAGTGACATTACTCTTTATTTTCACTTTTATTATAAATAAATATTTTAATTAATTACTGTCTATTTAACTGACTTTTTGCCTGCCTAATTTAACCAAAGTAAAAGCCTGAACTCCCGGGCTCTGCTGATGACAGTATTTTCCCAGCAGGAAACTGGGAATGAAACACTAGCTAGGGACGTGGGCTGATTAAAAGTTTTTACAAGTTTTTCGAAAGAAAATATGGTTTTGAATATTATCTCAAGATAACCAAAACTTGTTTCTCTTTTATCTTTTACAACTGTTTGTTACTACTACATGCTTAACTCGAAAACAACTTGTGTTAAAACTCTGAGACTTTCATCGCTCCATCTTCAAGAAAGGAAACAGAAAAAATAATACAAACACACCCATTTGCGGATATAAGAAATACATAAATAAAAGTGTTTAATATTTCTTCTATGTGGAAAAAAGATTTCACTAAAAGAAAGATTAACATAAAAAAAAACAACTAATTTTGATCTTTACAGACTCTAACCACCGCATTTGTTGCGTTTCCTTTTAATTAACTAATAGGAAGGCAAACACAACTAGTACTTTAATTAGTTTCTACACTGTGGCATACGTTGTTACATAAAGGTAACATGAAATGCCTAGAAGATATCGACACTGCATGGTTACAGAAAGAAGTTAAATTCACATATTGCCAATTTTAATATTTTAACGAAGAAATAATTAAATTAAGGAATTTACAGTATCTATTTCGTAAATAAGGAAGCAATAAAAGAGTAAAATAAACTTAGGTATTTCATTCAGAAATATTTAATGTGTACAAATTCTCTTTTAAACTTAAGAAATGTGTAACACATTTAAAAAGACATTCTGTCAAAGTACAGGTCTCTGCTAAATACGAGCATTAGCAGATTATGTTTTATGTCCCTATATTTAAAATGTTCTTTGCAAATCTGTCACAAATTATTGGTATTTTTGCAATTAAGAAACCACGAGTCAAAAGGAATAGCAAAATGCTCATATTTGCTTATGAAGTATCTATATCATTACATTTGTCGGTCCTGGTGGTGTAGTGGTAACCATACTTGCCTTCTAAACCCAAGGTCGCGGGTTCAAACCCGGCCAGGATCGATGGATTTTTTTCGGGCGTAAAAATCCTTCGGAAGGGAAGTAAAGTCTTGGGTCCCGTGTCGTACATTTACGGCAGGAAAAAGAACCTCAAGCCTGAAAGAAGAGGTCTCTTAGCAAAATTTATCGGCCGTTTCACGCTCTGAATTGAATGGGACGCTGATGACCTCAGATGCTAAAGAGCGTCCGTAAATAAACCAAATCAACAACAACAAATATATCATCACAATTGTTCAAACCTTCCCCCTGTAATCACAGATTATTTTTAACATATTGATTTTTAGTCTTAAAAGTATAAACAAAAAGGAAAATAATGAAATATAGTGCTAGAATGTAGATTATTTCCATATTCTTTCCAAATTAGAAAACTCTCTTTTCGTCTGTATTTTGACAATGTTAACATTTATATTTATGTTTATTAAGCTTGGAGTAATTTGGTTTCGAAATTAAAAGTGCCAATATCGCAAAAGAATTTCTTTTGAATTATTATTGAAATGTTCTTTGATTAGGATCTTCTTATTATAAAATTAGGGTCCGTTCATCGAGTTTCAGCTCCTCTTTCAATAGATCTTCTAATTAAAAGTAAAATTAAAGATGGAGGAAGTAATCAGAATCTTATATTATTCATTTTATTCTAAAGATTTACTTTTAGAAAGTTTCATTAAGAAATTTAAATATATTTATGTATTTTTTGTTTTTTTTTTCCCCTACCAGATTAATTGTATGTTATAGTTTATTTCATATTATTATTATTATTATTATTATTATTATTTTCATTCTAATTCTAGGTGCATATATGGTTTAAATGCTTTCAGTACCATTTTTCAGAAGTTTCTCAAAGTAAGCCACTCATTCTGTGCAGCGTATTATGCCGCGATTCCTTTGTTCTCGATCCTAACAAATGAAGCAACAACACACGCATTAAAACGAATTAGCCGCCCGCCAGTGAACGAACATTACAGGGGGGAACGTCAAAGGCTGTAATTTGCGTACTAAATAGCCAGGCTTAGTCTTGGCGTATCAGCTAATTTAGAGTTTGCAATGCTGGCTACAATTTGTCCACTAATTAATGAGATAACAGGTGAAAGTGCAGCAAACTGCCAACAACTAATGACTGCAGCGTATGCTCTTAATATGCTAGCAACAGATATTTGAGAGAAAAACATTCATGTAAGTTGAGATCTTGGAAACTGGTCCATACTTGTGGTTTTTGATAAATGCACACGAAGTTGGTATTGTAATAGTTGTCAAGTATGACTTTATTATTAAATGAACCTTCATCGTTTTATTGCAGTTGCTTTTAGTTATTTACGAAATCATCATTTACGTCGTTCTTTTCATTTCATTAAAGTAAGGTTCAATCCATCCCCAACACTAGCCCCTACTCCTCCTTGGGTTTCTTTTTACCCTATCTTATTATTTTATATTTTTATACTTATTTACTGTAGAAAATACAAACAGAAATTGTAATATTTTCAGGTATTTAGAAGCTACTAAAACGAGAAAAGAAGCAATGAAGGATTAAATAAAATAGGACTTGTTTAAGAGTCACTAAGTAATTTGCAAGAATTTATTTATTTTTGTTTAATTTACGGGCACTCTTTAACATCTCAGGTCATCAGTGTCCCATTCAATTCAAGACGTGAAATGACAGATAAATTTTATAGAAGGTATGGAAATAGACGGGGTCTCTAATATTTCCATATAGAGTACCCTCTCCAAGGACTTCGAGTCTCATACCAGACGCTGAGGCAGAAACCTTTACAAAGCGCAAGCCACTGTCACACCGCACCAACTCACCTCGCCCTGGCATTTTCGGTCTTGTAATGAAATGAATTTTAAGAGTACGAAATTCGCCTAAGCGACCAGGAGAAATCTCGAAAAACTCAAGGTCAGGAATCCAGAGTCTCCTGAATGACAGTTCGAAGCGTTACCACCTGGGCATCCCCGCTCGGTATACCAAGCCTTACACGCGACTTGTGTGAAAATTAATTGACATATGTCCCTGTTGAAAATTAAGAAACAAAAATGTAACAAATACATACAACAATTACGTCATTAGTTATAAATCTTGTCCATTGCCGAAGTATACACCAGGACACCGCACCCACCGGTGTCCGTCCTTCAGGTCCATTGTTACACCTTCTGAACCCGGTCTCTGCCGGTCTCACGGCAATAAATTTATTCGCGAAGATGGTTAGATAGTTGTCTCCCTGTGTAAATGTTACAAGACGTAAATCTAGATTATGTACACTGATGATCTAATGGTTGCACCCTTCTTGTTGCTCGGTTTGAAAAATACTATCTTAGAAATCGAGAAATGTTGTACGAAATGAAAATTTAAAGCAAATCAGGAAAAGGCTGAAATCTTGATATTTTAGTAGGGAAATAACCTATGTAGAGAGGAGAAATGGTTACTAGGAGGTATTAATATTCAGGTTGTTGAGAATTTTCACATTGCTATTAAGTAACTCAGGGAAATGGGAAAGTCAGAAAAGGATAGCTGTAACAAAAGACAGATTGGCAATAAAGTTGTTAAAGAAATGTTTGTACTTTACTCTTTCTGTGAATGTGATGTGGTTTGAGAGCATGTGTGGAATCTAGATGGACATATGGAATGTAGGCAGGGGGGGGGGGTGGAAGAAAGGTGTAAAGAAATGGATAAAATACTAACTATGTTTCGTAAAACTGTTTGTAAAATTCAGCTAATGTGGGCGACCCTGTTAGAAATGGGAAAGGTAGGTGGCTAGGTTGGGTGACTAAGAGAACTCCGAAATATATTCGAATCTGCCTGATTATATTTTGAAAGAATGTTCAGAAACTTAAGGATTCTGTTATAGATGGGTGGGTAAGATCGGTGAAGTAATGTTGCGGCATAGATAGAAGATATCGTACTTGGAGTAGGAAAGAAGAGGCTTTTGGAGATCGATTAGCTTAAGGTTCGAGGATATAGATAGGTATGTAATGTATTGTGTAAGAAGAGACCATTTATTTGGAGCTATATCGTGAATTAAATAACAGGGAAGGATATATTAACAATTGTAATAAAATAGAAAGGGAAGGAATTCTGTTTTAGATGGCGTTGGAGATTAAAAGGCACCTTACGATCAGAGAAGCTTTCCTTTGCGGCGTGGGTTTTTTTTTATATGAGCAAGTCCCCACTCGTTTGCTTCGCCGTTGAAGGGATAGCAAGCCTGCTTGCTTATTTGTTGACCTTGCTGACCGTCGCAGTAGTAGCGCAGCAGTTCACAAATGTGTGTGTATTGTGTTGTTCGCTTCTTAATTCAAATATATGTAAAGTGTATTATGCGTCTTGTGTTTATGTACGATTCATATGTGTTAACTGAAGTTTTCCTTTTTTCTTTTTCTTCCTTTTTTCTTTTCTTTTATTTCTTTCTTTCTTTTTTGTAAGCCTATAGTTGATTCTGTATGAATACCACTCTAAGTCCTTTTCTCACAGAAATAACCGACAGGGAGCGTGATCATGCATTTTTTCAACAGGACTCTGCCGCTACTCACACTGCGAATAACTTCATGACAGCAATTCACATGTATTCACAAGACAGAGTTATTAGTAGGAGTTTGTGGACCCCTAGGCTCCCCGATTTAACAGCCTGCGACCATTATCTCTGAGTTAAATTAAAAAATGCCGCTCACAAGACGAACCCGCACACCATACAAGAACTCAAAGATAATTTTCGCTCGGAGAGTTTCCGAATTTCTCAAAAAGAACTACAGAGAGTGCTGAAAATTTTCCTAAAGAGATGCAAAAAAAAAAAAAAGTGTGTGAAGAATGAAGGCGGCCAGTTTCAACACCTCATTTGATAATTTGGCAGGTAATGAGCCTCTTAAATTGATTTATATATTGTTGTATGGTTGGTTTGTTTTATCCCGCTAATTACCGAGATTCAGCATGCATGCTAACGGCTAACGAGCGGAGCGCTCGCCCATAGGCCAAAACCCTTCGAGGAAAAACAAAACTGATCGCACGGTATAAAAAGAAATTTTGAACAGAATGTTTGTCCGATATTTATAGGAATGCAAAGTGCTGCACATTGAATGCGCGGGAACAAAGGAATGGATGCAGAAATTGATAAAGAAGAAATGGGTGCAATTGCAAAAGAAGTTGGCAATAAAGAAACATTTGGGGACCTATCTCAAATAAGGAATTTAGGGGATTGTTTATATAGCGTTAAAAATAAATGGATGTTGGCAAACAAATTAGTGTATTTTGATATGTTAAATTAGTTTTATACATTTGGTACTCATATATTATATTTAGGGTTCAAAACAATGAAAATACTGTTCTGAATGAAAGCTAGTTGGAATATGTAAAGTTTATCCGTTAATTATTTCTTATTGAACTAAAGAATTGGAACAAAGTAGGAGTTTAAAAGAGAGCAATAATGAAAAAAATAAACAAAACATTGAGGGAACTGCTGATGACGTGATGAACCACCTGAAGTGATGCAGGAACATCTGGAATTCCAGTAGAAGGCTACTGACAAATCGATATAGAGGTTAGCAAGAAGCTTAAATGTTAAGACAATGGGTATTGTAATTACGTTGTCATTATTTAACTTTGTATTAATACATGAATTGGAAAAAGAATAATTATGTTTATTTATAATTTAAAAAAGAAACTTAAAATAACACACAAATTATATTCGTGAGAGGTCACACTTAAGAAAGGCCATGGTCAAATAACACTTGTATTAATCTTTTGTCTTTACATATATACATTTTAAAGTTGTTCATCACTGATTTACAATGTTTAAATACATAACAAACAATACACATATTTTCAATATTTGCCCTTTTCCTTTTACTTTCTGAATGAGAGGGACTATGTCGCATATCTCTTACAAGACGTGATATATCGAACTTAATATAGCAGACATTTGTATTCTGAGTTCTGATTCTATGTTTTCCAAACAGTTTTGATATCTGTTTTTTAGATAAATGAATGCAGAGGATATTCTTCACACAAGATATTAATACTTCCTTGACCTTCTTTGATAGTCCGGGAACATTTGGAACACACGAGCCCCAGTCTGCGCAGTAGATGCCTGCTATTGTCAGGGAAACTATGACTGTACATATCACCTGGTGCACATTAAACTCCCTCTGGAACAAATAACCACCTTAACTTGATTTTAATTTACTTTATCTAAATGTATACACGTTCTAAATTTATACCACAAATGAGGACCGCTTATAAATATATACCTAAAGATTTTAAATTTTAGCCCTCAGCAGAAACATCATCTTCATTCTTCTAGGTAGCTTAACTCAGAAGTGGGCTATGCTTTCGTCAGGCTTTAAAAATGTATATCATGGCTCAAAATATTAAGTCGTATAAAACGAGAGCTCCAGAAGTTATCTTGAAAGAATCATGAGCTCGAGTGATATTTGTTTTAACTATTAAATTAACAAAACCAAAAAAGATATCCATAAAATACGCTTATGATTTGAATATCCATCCCGTAGATTAATTTTCGCTGCTTCAAAGTTCTTAAATTTGTTACCAAAGAATTAAAATTAAAATATAAAACAGTATATCCAGTAAATCGTTTTAATTTCGACATTCATATGTTCGACTATTCGCTGAAATTAAAATATCCGAATTGAACATTCATCACTTTAAACTCATTTTATGGATATATGTCGGTCCTGGTGGTGTAGTGGTTACCATACTTGCCTCCTATACCCCAGATTGCGGGTTCGAACCCGGCCAGAACCGATGAATTTTTTCGGGCGTAAAAATCCTAAGTATGGCTTCCTTCGGAAGGGAAGTAAAGCCGTGGGTCCCGTGTCGTACATTTACGGCACGATAAAGAACCTCAAGCCTGAAAGAGAGGCCTCTAAGCAAAATTTGTCGGCCGTTTCACGCCCTGAGTTGAATGGGACGCTGATGACCTGAGCTGTTAAAGAGCGTCCATAAATAAATCAATAAAAATAATTATGGATATATTACTTTATTTTTATAATTTTATTCGCTAAATAGTAAAAATAAATACAACTAGAGCTCCAGATTCAAAATAAAATGTCATGTTGATTATTGATTTCTAGTGCACACTGATGTTTAGGCCAAAGAAGCTGTAGTAAAGATATTTCATTGTGCTGTTTCGATTAACTTGCACAAAAGCAATTGATATGACCGCCTCATATCAATTTGTCTGCAAGTAAAACACCAAGTACCTTAACGCCTTTGTAATATAACTGGTGTACAATTTTTTCTGGAAGAGAATTTAAATTTATTGATCTGGATCATTTCGTGATCTCATTAAATGCACTGAATGATTAAGCTCTAAATCCGAGATAGAATTGCAGGATATAACAATTTCGCATCAATTACGAACAAGACAAGATCGTTAAAGGGTAGAGCCTCGAGAAACTGCTCCGTCAATTTCAGCAGTAAAAGAAAAGGAGGTCAACTGAACTCTATTTTTATCAAAAAGAATTTAATTATTTTATATTTGGTACCATGAAAACTATATAGTGCTCTTAACCCAAGATGCCTTTCGCAATAAATGTTTTTCTTGTTTCTATTGCACACTCTAGAGTGAAAACAGTCACTGTAATTTAACAGTGCTAAAAGTGTTAGTAGTTTTTCAATTGCACTTACATTAGTGCAGAATCACACATGGAAGAAGGATAGCAGATGAACCATTCCAAAAGAGGAGAAACTGCTTCTTGTTCTGGCTATTGCAGTGTACTTTGTACTTTATTTTTCCTTCTTGTTCTACGAAAGTACTTTAGCATATATCAAAAGCTTTCCATACATGGGAAACATGTTTTATATTACACACCCTGCATCAGAAAGTAATCAGTTTATATTGCTGTATGTGTCGGACCAGAAGTTTATGACTCTACGTTCATAGTCGTGTTGCTCACTTGATGATTTTATTGTTTGAAGATAAATTAATTGTTTTGTTTAGCTCCAAACTGTACTATTCTATCGGCGAAAGTCCCCACCCACGATCCATTAATAATACAAACTCTTCAATAAAATTTGAGAAACCTACAACAGCGAGAATATTTACACGCTGAGAATATTAGGAATACTTCCTTTTAAGATTATGCTGTTTATGCATTAATACTGCTTTCGAGCTGTCATTACTTGAACAACACGTTTCCATGTACGATGAATATGCAGAAATGGTTTATAATATTAATTTTTGTACCTTATTTATTATGCAGCAAGGTTCCATGCTCATGGGGTCTCTCCTCACAAAGCTAATGCACATTGCTATCTTCCTGATAAATCATTATGGCGTCTTGAAACATTGTTTGGTACGCCCACTAGTGGGCATCTGCTTGAATTTCCTCGTTGCCGAATTTTTTTTACCATGCAGCGAGTCCTTCATGTTGTCGAATTTGATATAATCAGACGGAGCGAGATCCGGGATATGATGGGTGCGACACAATCATGCCAAATTTACGGTCTGTGTTGCTGAAGTGACCGCGCATTGTCATGTTGAAAGAGCACTCCTGTCGACTATTTCCATTCGCCGTTGCTAAATCTTGCGTTCTAAGCCGTGCAAGGGTCTCACAGTACACCTCGCCTTTGACAGTCATACCTTGAGGAAGTCATTCATTAGTAAGCCTGAAGTAACCCAAAAGACGGTGACCATCTGCTTGCCCGCAGACAGAGCAGCAAGAATCTTCTTGGGTCGGGGACTTCCTTCATCTCTGGTGTGTGGTAGTGACACCATGACTCTTCACCATTATACATTTCCAGTAGCCGAGAGACTTCAACCATCTTGTCCTCCTGCTCCTAAGTCAGGTCTCATGGAGCCCAAAGTGCGTACGCCTTTTTCATGTTCAAATTGTAGTAAATAATGGTGTGTAGGTTTGCGCGGGCGAGGCCTGTAGGACATTCCAGTTATGCGTCTACCAGCCATTATAATTTCAGACCCAACCGGAATGTTCGTGGAAGATCGCAATTTGTCGGATGACAGTACTCACATTTTTGTGTGCAGATTTCCTGCCGCTGGTGAACCCACTGACCCAGATGTCTTCCTGCAGCAATTCCTTGAACACATATCGCGTTAAGTGTCTATGACTTTCCGCACTTCTGACGCCTGTACTTCTGCAGTCTATTGCAGTTATCTTCAATTTTGAATGGACGTGCCCATAGATTGCGACATATTCGTAAAACACTGCTATTGTAAAAGTCCCTCGTGAATGATTGATTGATTTATTTATGGACGCTCTTTAACATCTCAGGTCATCAGCGTCCGATTCAACTCAGGGCGTGAAACGGCCGACAAATTTTGCTCAGAGGCCTCTCTTTCAGGCTTGAGGTTCTTTTTCGTGCCGTAAATGTACGACACGGGACCCACAACTTTACTTCCCTTCCCTTCCCTTCCCTAGGAGGCAAGTATGGTAACCACTACACCACCAGGACCGACCTCGTGAATGAATGAATGAATGAGTGTATTTTATTCAAATAAACATACATACTAATAACTTTGCAACCTTCGCACGGGTTCCACGTGCCTTTCATAATACACAAAAATTATTACTTAAATAAACAAGCAAATATGTCATATCTCCATTGCTTAGGCTTCATATACACCCCAGAATATGGAATCCCTTCCCTCTTGTAAGTAAAATAAGTAAACACAATATATACTTTTGTTTTTAATTCAATTTAGTTCCCCCCGCCCATCTCACCGGTTTTCAGCCTTTTCAGACCTGAGGTGTCTCACCTTCGACATGAATTTGCTTATTTGCTTCTTATTATTGCCTGCCAGCAGAGCCCAGCATGAACCTTGCCCTCTGACAGAGTCAGTAAAGGAAGGCGGCAGACACTTTTTTCTCAACACTTCAATGCTGCTATAGTTCGCTAGGACGTGCAACCATGATTCTTTCTCTCCATATAAAGCGCAAATTCTGTGTCCATTTTCACCCGAGCTTCTGATCTGCCGCCATGCTCCAAGCCTAAACTCCGCGAGTCTCTGTTTAATGAGTCTGACCCCTGTTTTGATGTACAGCTGCATCCCCCACCCAGATTTTAACCCTTTTGCACTTCCAACGAGATCTCCCCACATTGCGCGGTTGCATGCCACCTTTCTATATCCTTCAGGCGGTTCTTGACCTTCCTTCATGCAGATCTCCTGTTACCTTGAGCTGCTGTCCAAATATTTCCCAACCATATGGTTTCTAACTACTTTCTCACTTTTAAGGTCCATGTCTTATTGTCTTCCAACCTAAGCTGCTCCTTGAAGTACATTGCTCTAATTAAAGATTGATCTCCCAGAATAATATTCAGCCAATATTTCACCGCTCTAATTTTACATTCTATTGTCTAACATGAGCCCCAAATTCTCTTTTAATTCCGTAGTTCGCTGTACCTCTCCCTACCCCCAAAATCCCTTTCAAAAACGCGTTTTCACCTGTTCCAGATTCTCTATTTGCTCCGAACCCCAGATTTCCGCTCCATGTCCCATCGTGGATCTGACCAGAGTCCCGTAGACTGTTTCCAGTAAACCTTCCAGCAAATCTGAATTTTTGCTGCCTATCCGGAGAGTCTCCGTGACCTTCATTCACGCCTTGTACAAAGTAACAGTACAGACACCGTGTGCAACTGGTGTCTTGGAAACCATGACGTTCTACTTCGTTGAGTCTTGAGTTGCGATGTTCGAGCGTCATTACGATTTTCTCAGTAACTGCAAACGTATTTTAATTACTCTGTAAAATGAGCTGCAAATTAACAATAGAGAAAAGTAGCAATACGATAGCAGATATTTTCTGTTACCGACAACTCGAGCAGTGCGGCAATTGAACAAACGAATTGATCAAAAGAATTCACGAAGAAGTTGACCAAGAATTTAAAAAAAAGCACAACATTAGTTTACGCAAGTCTTGCAGATAATGGTATCTCGAGCTGGCGATTAAATCATCACACTTTATGAAATCTTACACGAATTGAAAATGGAACCATGTCGACGAATGCTTTTGCAAGCACCACATGATGATCCAGGGCGTCGTTTAGAGTTATGGTTCCGCGTGTAACATAAAGCTAATCTTGATTTAAAAAAAAAAAAATATTTTTATGAATCCATGAACCTTGTTTAAGCTGGACGGCTGTGTAAACTGGTACAATTACTAAAGCTCAAGTTCAATTACCACCGAATACTCTCACACTTCTAATGTCACTTTTGGAGTTACCATTTGGGGTATAGGAGTCATGGAACTATTATTTTTGAAAGAACGCTTACGAACGAATGCTATCTTGATATTGTACAAGAGCGGGTTATCCCAAAAAGTGAAAGCAACGTTTTATTGCGATGCAGCAACAGGATGCAGCATTACTTCATGATGTTTTAGAGGCGAGGAACTTCCTGAACAAGCTTCCATGAAAATATTGACCATCATGGCAAACAGAATGACCACCACCCAAATCATACGGTGTCGTTTTTGCTTGCGGTACTGCGAAAGATGAAGTTTTTGTTCAGAAACCGCGTGATCTGAATCAGCTGATCGAAGAACCTGAATGTGAATCAGCAGTTATATTCTCTCATCTGTCAATCGGTGCCCAAAAGATCTGAATTGTGAATATAGTCCCATGGCCTCCATTTTGAACAAACTTTGTAAAGAAATGTATAATAAAAAATAAGAAAACATGTGAACATTTTGGGGGAAAACGAGTTAATACTAACAGGCAGATGTTGATCTTGACAGTATGATACATATTCAAGTACATTCATGCGTAAACTTACATATGTATCTTCCGTAGCCAGGAAACAGCTGTCACTTTCAACTTAGTGTGTAAAGGAGGTAAGAGAAGAGACAAGCTGTCTTACCTGTAACAGAAGAAAATAAATGTTAGAACAGGTTTTATATTCATACGGTTCTTGTACATATATTAGATTCTTTTCTGCTACAAAAGGCAAGTCTCAGTCATTATTTGAGGAATAAACTGTTCTGAAAAATGAGTACATTATAAAAACGCCACAGCATATATATATATATATATATATATAAAAAGAATAATTCAAATGTGTTAATAATATAGCTGCTTTAAAGATATACGCTTTGATAGCTGTATAAACATGACTGCACCGTCCAATTGTTCTAAACGGTAACTGTCGATTGTTTCATTAAAATCATTACTATAATTTCAAAGAAAATTCAATACAATATTATAACATAATAATAATAATAATAATAATAATAATAATAATAATAATAATTTAACATATAATATGGCGTTATTCTTTTCCATTCTGTTCTCTGTCACCTGACTTTTTCGTTCTCAGTACAAGAAAATGGGAGAAAGAAAAAGAAAGTGCAGAACAAAAAGACGAGAACTTATATCCCCCCCTTCTCTGTTTTTGTGTGCGTGTGTGAGGCAAAATTTTAAAACAGGAGTGAAAAGAAGAAAACTAGTATTATGTATTTGTTTTCTATTATGGCTTAGATGTTTCCATCTTCTTGCTTCCTTTTTTTTTACATATTTATTTATTGTTTATTGTCACTTTAACACAAGTAATGAACGATGGAGTATAAAGGAATCAGACGCAAATGATGGATATGTGAAACACACCCAGTCCCGAAAGCTTATTGGCAGTAAAATCCAGAAACCTACATCTTGAAAATACAAGTACATAAAATCCTTCCGCAACATGGTATTCTTAATACATTTTCCATTAAATGAAAATGTATGAATTAAAGAATAATGAATCAAAAAAAAAAAAAAAACCTTTATTTTACTGTGCTGTTGTTGCACTAAAGAACGCCGCCGATCGAAATTTCAGTGTTCGTATCTTTCCATGATACTGTCACCTGAGAATAGTTACGTAATTTTCCAATTAATTTATTGGTCAACACATATCTTGCCTATAACGGTTGAGGCTTAATATCTCGCTATAGGGACAATGAAAATTACTTCTCCTCTGAGATGCCAGAGCGATAAGGTTTAGGTAAGAAGTTTCCGGGGAATGGGGCTTTGTTCCGCCTTTTCTAGAAATTTATGGTGACCAAGTTTGTTGTAAGTTTTTAGGATTATTTTATATACTTATAATACAAATTATATAAGGTTTTAATAATAACTTTGCGGAGAGAAATTGTGTCATTTTGCTTTTGCAGTTACTGGAATTTGAAGTTAAAAATGCACAAACCAAGCATATTTTAACCTTTTATGTTGATACAATATGTTTTTCAAATCATGAAACTTTTAAACAAGTTATATTTCTGTTTTTTTTAATTAATGAATGAATGGCAATACACAAATATACGTGCATATCCAAAAAGAAACAAATAATTTAAAAAACTGTGCGATGAAAATGGGGCAATTTTCCCCTGTTATTTGGGTCTACGAGGTATTTTCAAAAAATATGGCCAATTTTGAATTTCCGCGGGCTACGTATATTCGATTTTCGATTGTTTTGTGGTGTTATGTTGGTACTCATGTCCCTCACTTATGTTGACAAGCTCGGCCATTTTGAATGTTCAGTTAATTGATGACAGCTATTTTGCTTGGACGTGTTTTGGCTCGTCTTCGATTTTTGCCTATTCCAAAAAATGGAACAAAGAATCTGTATCAAATTTTGTGTGAAAAACAAAATTAAGTGCGCGGATGCATTCCGAATGTTGACTGTGGCATATGGTGAAGTTACCTTGGACCAAAGCAACGTTTATCAGTGGTACAAAATGTTCTCAGAGGGTCGAGAAGATGTGAACGACGAAAAGCGTTCCGGACGCCTGAGCTCGTCAACAACAGACGAAAACATTGAAGAAGTGAAGAAAATATTATTGGCCAATCGTCGAATCACCGCTACAGAAGTTGCTGAGGACCTAAACATATCGATTGACTCGTGCCATTCCATTTTTACCAATGATTTGGGCATGAGACGGGTCGCCGCAAAATTCGTACCAAAGTTGCTCAATTTCGACCAAAAACACCATCGCATTAACGTTGCTAAGGAGCTGTTGAACTCTGTCCGCGACGACCCAAATTTGCTCCAGAGGGTCATAACTGGTGACGAATCATGGGTTTATGGTTATGACGTGGAAACTAGAGCTCAACCACCCCAATGGATGCTGCCACACGAACCAAGACCGAAAAAAGCGCGCCAAGTTTGGTCGAATGTGAAGGTTTTGCTTACAGTTTTATTCGATTGCAGGGGCGTGGTGCATCATGAGTTCTTGCCACAGGTTTGAACAGTCAATAAGGAATATTACCTGCAAGTTATGCGCAATTTGCGCGAAGCAATCCGCCAGAAACGCCCGGATATGTGGAAGAACAAAAATTGGCTTTTGCACCATGATAACGCCCCTGCTCACACATCGTTGCTTGTGCGCGAATTTTTGGGCAAAAACAACATACTTATGATGCCGCAGCCACCGTACTCCCCAGACCTGGCCCCCTGTAACTTTTTTTTTGTTCCAAAACTGAAGAGACCCATGATAGGACGGCGCTACGTCACGATTGAGGAGATAAAGACGGCATCGAAGGAGGAGCTGAACAAGACCACAAAAAACGATTTTTAAAAGTGCTTCGAGGATTGGAAAAAACGTTGGCACAAGTGTATAATATCTGGTGGGGATTATTTTGATGGAGATAAAATAGATATTCATGAATAAATAAATACTTTTTGAAAAAACACAAAATTCGCGATACTTTTTGAACAGACCTCGTATATGCTACAGTTGTGTGTTCCTTATGCAGCTATAAGGTTCCCATCATGGAGAGGGAATGAAATACGTACAGAATTTTTAAAACTTTCTTTACAGCTTTCTTATGGCATACGACAACACTGTTCCCCTTTGTTCCTGATTTTAGATGTATACTAACATAAACTGCATTCTTTCGTCAGCTATCAGGTCAGCATTAGCATAGCTTATTTCCAAGCAAATAGGTGTGGTGCATGCATGATGCCAAGTTAGTGTGTAATAAATGATGCGCATATGATGTCATACATTAGTTCATTAGCATTAACAAACTTCTCTTATTGGCCGGTATCTTAATATATCAGGACAAAGATTCTAACACAAGACATTAAAATTACTTACTCTTTGTAATTCCGACTTCGAAATGCTAGTTTTTTTTTTTTTTTGTTTTTTTTTAATAAATTTCACTTCCTATGAAAAAAAAAAAAGAACAGAGGCTACCTCTGTTTTTCGTATGCAGTAACAAAAAAAAAACAATTTTTTTTTATTAATGTGGCGCTGCATTTTACATTTGAATTGGTTTGATGGAGACGGAGGAGAACTTTTCGATGCTTTAGACTGGCCGTTTGTACCTATATTCCCAATCTTTAGGAGGAAGGGATGAGATGAGAGAAACACTGGGAAGTCAGTGTTCAGGAACGGTGAGGCGCTGAGGTTAATGGGATCCCTAATTTATTTTCAAATTCACTCCGACGCCGGCGGAGTACCTTCCTCCAAGGAGTCCTTCAGAAGGGCCGCTTTCACACCAGACGTCGGGGCAAAAATCTTTCCAAAGTGCAAGCTATGCTACACCATCACGCCGCAGACAGTACCAGCCTCATATTTTCATACTTTCGAATCAACAGAATGAAATGAAATGAAACGGAAGAGCGGGAAATCCTGGAGAGGAAGATCCATTTCAGCACTCACTTAAACTACTTCAGAGGTTGATAAGAATTTCAATTACATTTGTACACCATCAAAGAGACAGTAGTATTGCGGTTCTCTTATTTGTACTAGAGTTTTTCCCTTTATCTATGCACCTAAATCAATATGCTCTTTTTCTTCTGGCATGTTATGGAGTCATAACGTGAAATCACTTCTTGCTCTGATTGACTGATATGCCTCTCGATTAACGGACACGTGAAGTAACTGGCTTCTTACAAATAGACTCGAGAGAGACACTTAGGGCATGAGTTATATTTTTTTTAATTCTCTAACATGTATATCGCAACCTCCCGTTGATGCTTGCACATTGAGTGGATTTAGAAACCGTGTTCGAAAAGACCCTCTGAGTGTGATCGAGAAGAGAACTGCATTTATGGAAGTGTAGTTATAACAAATATGAATTTATTATGATCAAGAAATATTGAAACGCACAACAAAAGTACATAAACATTACTGTAAGCATAAGCAATGCAAGATTTTTATGGCAAAGCACAATTATATACAATAAAATATCAATATTACCCTGTTTGCCTTCTATTTTAAAATCACAAAATTTTACAAGCACATGTACAATAAAAAAGTGAAATAAACATGAACATTATAATATGTTAGCCGATAAACGTGTTCACCCCTCAAAGCTGTTGCTCCTTCTATCTGTGTCATTCGAGACACGCTTTTAGTAACTCCAGAGCTACATAATGACATCATCATATTCGATGGTTCCACACAAACCTAGACCAATAAAAGAAAGGACAGGAGGAATAGATTACCATATAGATGAAAGGAAGAAAGAAGAGAAACAGGAATTTGACACATAGCAACTAATGAGTCCGTGCAAAGACGGAAGACACTTCAAACCTTTCTGTCTGAAACACGCCAGTTAAGGGGCCCCGAGTTTGGAGGCAATTCTTTCGATCTTTTAATTATACATTTTAAGGAGCCCCCTTGACTGTATTTAGCGAACTAGTAGACTTTTAGCAACATTTTATTTCATTTTAATAGTTTTAATGCAAGAATGTAAATAAACATTTTCTGTAGAAAATTTATAATTTTCTTTGTTCATTTAAAGGGCCTGGAACGATGTTTTAAAGCGACATTGTCTTATTCATTGTGTTGTAAGCTCTTTTATATTTGTTTTAAGCTTTATATTTTGGGGTTTGCACTTAATTATTTTGAAGTTCTGATAATGCTGTTTGTTGTAGTGCCCAAACTTTAATGTAATGTTAGTCAAATGGGCCGAACATTTTGAGAAATGCTTGTGAGTAATATTTTAAATAGTTTACGTTAATTATCCTTTAATTATTTATTACCACTGGTGCAGTAAGCTTACTTTGTTGTTATATCGATATTAATACACTGCATTTGGTATTTATCGATTTGGGGTTCTCGACTCTTTATATATAATAGGTTCCAGTTGAAAGTACCTTTTAATGTTACCACGTTATCCTGTTCTTCCTTGCTAGGGTTCCTCAGGGGCTTTATTTGTACATCATGCTAACAGAACTTATGCCACAAACGCTGATGACCTGAGATGTTAAAGAGCGTCCATAAATAAATAAAAAAAAATTATGCCACAAAAGTGCAAACCAATTCGTGATAAATCGTTAAAAAGTGTTAGCAGTATCATGATTTCCATAACAAAAGTTCCTTTAGGGTCATGGCTATCTTAACAAATGAGTAGTAATAGTAGTATTAATAGTAGTAGTAATAGTAGCATTAATAGTAGTAGTAATAGTAGTAGTGGTAGTAATAGTAGTAGTAATAGTAGTAGTGGTAGTAATAGTAGTAGTAATAGTAGTAGTAATAGTAGTAGTGTAAAATTATACAATTAAAAATAAAAAATTAAAATTATAAATTAAAATTATAACTGTAAAATTATTATGTATAAAACCGAGTAACAAAAGATAAAATTTGGAAATACATGTCCCTGTAGATAGATATCAAGGTGTGGGAAAGGGGTATTGCAGCTTTTAATTTAACTAAAATTCTGATGTATCTTCAAGGCATACACTGACAACGAAAGGGACAGAGAAATGAAATGTCAGGGTATCAGTAAGTCAGATAATGCAGTTGACAGTGTCACAGGTTGCATGCAGACATGTAACCAATGTTTACTCACTGCGTTTGTAAAGGTGATAGCTGGAAACTGCTGTCATGGCTATAAATACCACCTCCGCACAAACCGGCTTTGTAAGCTCGTGCCGCTATGCGGATGAGTGATCTCGAACAATAAAAGGTGTATTTGTTGATGTAATTCTTTGGGCAATGGTGGGGCTGCATCGGAAGATTAACAGGCCAGTAAACCTCTGAGGTGAGCACGAAGCACAGACGAACTATCTTGAAGAACGAAAAGTAGTGCGACATGCCTTAGTGCACCTACTTTTCTACATACAAAGTTTAATTAAGTTATAAAGATACTGGAATTACGTGGAAGGCAGTATGAGGAAATCCTCAGCGTTTCAAAAGCATACATTTCCTTGCGGAAAAAAGTGCTATTTATATTCTAATCACTAGCCAATGAAAAATATTTGTACAGCATTTATTGTCTCTAATACACCGGGCGGAAGAAGTATAGATCCATCATCCAATGAAATCGTTCTATGCACATAAATTTTTTTTAAAAAAGTCAAACTTTTAGACCTTCAAAACGAATTTTTATAAAAAACAAATTCTTATTTTTAATGGGCTTGTAGTTCAAATACGGAATTATTACAAGGCGTGTTGAAAAATATACGAAAAAGTTAGTTACTGCTTTATTTTATTCACTTTCTTCTTTACTCTATTCGATTCCCCCCCCCCCCAAAAAAAATGTGTGTGTGTGTGAATAACCTTTGACTGGAATTTAATTTTGCGACTGTGGAATTGGGACAGTTTGGTAAGGCTCTCTGATCTTGTGCACACTCTAAACCGGATTTTTAAATACTATTTATAACTTACATGCAATTACATACACCAAAGACAATTTTAATGATTTTGCCAAATAGCGTTCTGCTTTTCTTCTGTTTATTTTTCTCTTACTGTTTTAGTTAACATTTCCGTTATTACATGGTCCATTTTTTCATCTATAAAATTTTATGAGAAGTAACAAAATGTTTAACGGTCATATTGTTATAGCTACAAAGGAACAAAGAATTGCACCAATAAACAAAGTAATACACACCAGAGCATAAATAGAAACATTGCTGCTTTTACCACAAATAAGTCCGTTTTCTTTGTGCATTATAATCATTTGACACTGTTGTACACAAAACCTTAATAATGTGCACAATTTCTTTTCGGTACGGTAAGACGAATTTTGTTTGCACTATACCAAGAACCTACTGTGCATGTCTTCCAGTCATTTTTTTGTTTTATTTACGGATGCTCTTTACAACTCAGGTCATCAGCGTCTCATTCAATTCAGGGCGTGAAACGGCAGATAAATTTTGCTCAGAGGCCTCTTCTTTCAGACTTGAGGTTCTTTATCGTGCCATAAATGGGACACGGACCCAGGACTTTACTTCCCTTCCGAAGAAAGTCATACTTAGGATTTTTACGTCCGAAAAAATTCATTGATCCTGACTGGGTTTGAACCCGCGATCTTGGATATAGAAGGCAAGTATGGTTACCGCTACACCACCAGGAACGAAGTTTAAGTCACTTTTTAATATTACAATGTATGGGTATTTTGAAAAAAAGAATTTGCTTAATGTGAATCTTCAAACTCAATTAAAAACTGTCCAATATACCGCAACAATGCCATCCGTTGAGCTATTGAGGAACAACGAAATACTGGAAATTTCAAATATTAGTGTTCAAAACATTTCTCGGAGACACCCAGGATCAGGAGGATCTTGGCCTGCAGCCTCTGCCAGGCTGGTGCAGCAGCACCACATTCCAAACGATGAAGTGTGGCTTCTTAAAACTCCGCAATTATCACAGGTTGGAGACATCTTCATACCAATACGATGCAGGCGCTCATTTGTAGGGAAGACATTGGTCACCAGTTGGTACCACACACCCCGTTTGTAAGTATGCAGTACGGAATGTTCGGGTGTTGGATCATATTTGGTGTCAGTTGTATACAGGGTGTTTGAGAACTACCTTAGGTGCTGGCAATTGAAATAACCAGACGGTATACAAGTCTCTGGTGTTCGTTGCTTGCCCGTAAAGGTCGACAGGGCAGTATACTATTAATTGAAGTACCTTCCTAACCTGGAGCGCCTGAATCGGCAAACCTCGAAGATCTGGTGGATTCTGGAGGAGGTGTTACGATAACCACTGGGTGAGAAACTGATGATTATAAGAATCGCCATAGTCTCCTAGATGTGCCAGTTTGTCCGGAGAAACAGACAATCGGCTTTCGTCTGTGGATCAATGGCATTTAGACCCGCTTCAGAGGATGGAAGTTGATTTCTAGGGACTCGTAATAAGCAACTTTTCCAAACAAACCATCCTGTTAGTTGATTTCAACTTAACGCCAAAGGTGGATGGAAATGTCAGAACCTGACTTACAAACCATACCTTGGATAATGAGAATATATTAACAAAATGAACGCGCTGTAACAAATTTAGGCAACGAAACTGGTGTTCTTGAGGACCTTTACGGACAATGTTAACAATACAGTTCCAATTATTGTGGGTAGAAATGTAACACCCAATAACGGCATAAGCCATAGATGCCCGTGAAGATGGGACTATAGAAGTGGGCCCAACGAGCATAGATCTTGATTTATTCATATAAAGGATAGCTCCAAAATCTCTGCAATAATTATCCTTATATAATAATCTAAGGAATGTAAGTCAAAGGGAAAAGAGCTGCACCAAATGATATTTACGTTAGGATAGAACTAACAGCGAACATAATAGTAGCGTATTTGTAAATAGGAACTGCATACACTATGAGGCGAAACGAGACATCCAGCGTTCCCTGCTGCTAGATTGAAAATTTACGCTACTGCGCATGCCTGGCAATACCTCGCTCATTGGGTATCAAACGAAAGCGCATTCTAGCCACACCGGCACAAACAGGACAAATTCACTGAATTCTAGTCCCGAATGCGGTAGCGGAGAAAGCCGAGGTTGGTGAATTGCACAGATATACCGAGACAATACGCCGTGCTAATGCAATAACCTGCAGTTGGTTAGATGGCCATGCTGTAGGTGTGAAGGTAATGGGCTCCAATCTTCAAATCCTGAATTTTTTTCTTTATAATTTGTAAGAGTTAAGGGAGATTTACCACCATTATAATGATTTACTCGCTAAATAGTACCACGCACACAACGCGCTATAATTGATATTTACTATTTTTTTCCCTGCTGGAATCAAAATAAATCTGCCACCATTACAGTGATTTACCCGCCCCTATCAATTTATATTTACCAAAGGAGGCGATCGTATGCCGTCGGACCGTAGCGAGCCGCAGCAAGTCACTGGGTCCACCGGTTTTTAGGAATTTACCCGAGTTAGTGTTAACATTAGTGTGCATATATATTAATTAATTGCGAATTTCAATAAGATAACGCATGGTAAAAAGCGAATAATTCAGTTTTGTAATAAGGAACAACATATTGCACCCAAAAAGCTAAGGAGCACAATGCATAGGTTACGTTACGTGTAATAATAATAATAATAATAATAATAATAATAATAATAATAATAATAATAATAATAATAATAATAATAATAATAATACAGGAAACATTTACACTCTTACAAACATTCCGTTTTACCCTCAAACTTAAGGAGGTCAATCCACATGTTACGATAGGGTTAACCAAAAATAATGCATGCAACATTTACACTCTTACAAGCATTCCGAATTCTTCCGTTCGTGACTGCAGAGTTCGGCTCTCTCCGCTGTCGCTCGGGACTAGAGCAGTTTTGCAAGTCAAAAGTATCGTCCCAATCGGGAGAGGTCGGAAATGTTCGTGGAAGTTGTGTTTACAATTATGATTATGGATCTGTTTGTGATTCTTTTTGCAAGAATGTTACCTATATATTAGTATGTGATCTTCAGACACATCAATTACCTCTGCTAAGTAACTTGAGACTGTCTTTCTTTATTCCCCAATATTTTAAGTCAGATGTTTATATACCTGCAAGCAATATTAATTCATAAATCGTTTTCACTTTCAGGTTCTAAAGAGAAAGCACATATAACTAAACGAAAATTTTTCTTTGGAAGTATTCAATTGTTCTTGAGGCATTTTACACTAATACAGGCTAAAAACAATCATTTGTCTTTTCAAAGGAATAATTCGTTTGACAATTCCATATGGAACTCGATGCACGAGGGTAAAAAGAGGTTTTAACTTGCCCGAGACGTGACCTTAACAGAATTTGCACATAGTTCAGAGTGGCTTTCAGGGTGATCACAGTGCATGGCATTAAGGCTCAATGCTATTTCCACCACAAACAGCATGACTTTCACTCGCCAGCCAGGTCTTTGAAGTATCTGTGAGAATGCTGCGTGCCAGAGAGGTCAACGTTTCGGCGCCTCTTTAGAAGACCTGCAAATACCAGTAGCGCTCAAGTCGGAACGTAGCGCGACAAGTTTCTTTATTATATGCGGACAAGCAGGCAAAAAATATAATTCTTACAACACGTATTCCCTATTCAATACGATCACCATCAAATTTGGACAACTCTTAATTTTAGTGGTAAATCAGCAAATAGGGAAATCATTCACTGATTTACAAAAACAGCTCTATTCAGCAATCGTGCAATGTAGCAACTCTGTTCTACTGTAGTGAGTGGAATATTTAAGACCTAAGAAAGATGAAAGGAGGCTCAAAAATATGTACATGGCTAACCTACCTGTAAGTAGTTGAAGGAAAAGAAAAAGGCGGAGGAACATAAAATGTCATTCCCCGCCGGTTTACATTCAAAGAACTGTTTCCGCCAAAGCAAATCTGTAAGTTATGAGAAAAAGCCAGCCGAGCTCCTTATTAGATTGCATTTTTTTTCCTCCTCTAACATTTTGAAGCGCTGCTTACTTTGCGTTACGAGTTTCTCCCTTCTGTGGCTTTAAAGAGAGAGAACCAAAAATGTGAATAGAAAACAAGGAATTAAAAAATAAATAAACAAAATACATAGATATAGAATAATGAAAATAAGAATTAATAGAAAGGGGGAAGCACGTAAGAAACATAAAACAAAAAAGAAGGATTGAAAGAAGGAAAGAAATAAACATTCATGCACAAAATAATAAATAGTACAAGTAGAAAAAGTTCTATAAAGGCAAATGAAAACGAGAAACGACAGTAATAAAACAGAGAAAGGAGAAATAAAAAAAAAAAAAAAAAAAAGGGCAAAGCAAGCACGAAAAGAAACAGAGCAATAAAGAATCAAGTAAAGAACCATTAAAGTAAAGAACGAATTTGAAAGGGAGCCAACAAAAAGGAAGTTTAAGCACCAAAGAAAAGAGAGAAATTGATATGATGAAATTAAGGGGGGAGAGGCAAAAGGAATAAAAACGAAAAAAGCAAAATACGAAGGATAGAACAGAAACAAAAACAAGTAAATAGCAGGAGTTAAATATATAAGATAAAATCAGGAAGAAATGCAGGGATAAATGAAGAAACGAGAGAAGCAAAAAAGAAAATAACAGAAGCAATAAAAAAGAAAGAACAAAGAGAGAATGAAATAAAAGGAATTAAAAGAAAGAAAATCAAATATAAGTAGGAAGGATCGGAATTAAAAGTGGGGGAAAAAAAAAAGAAAAAGAAAGAATGAAGGAAGGAAGGGAGGGAGGGAGGAAATAAAATACAGAGTTGCTGGAAGCAAAGAAAAATTGTGGTAAATAAAAGACGGTAATAAAGAAGAACTGAAAGAGCCAGCAAATGAAATAAATTAATAAAACGAGTACATTCGTGACAAAGAAAAAGAAAATACGCCAAAGCGAAATAAGAGAAAGGAGATAAAGAGAGAGAGACAGATTGAAGGAAAGCAGGAGAACGCATACCAAACTACGGCTACTTGCTGTTTCTTCTGTCTCAAATTACCACGCTCCCCGTTCCTACGAATGTTCCTACAACTCAGAACCCAATCTCATTAAGCGGAAATAACTCACGCTTAATTAACCCCCAACCTGTCCTCTCAAATGACCTCAGAAGTTATCCTCTACACAGTTAGTGATTAAAACCCACCTTATATGGCACATGTATCAGGATTCACAGTTCAGTCGGCAGAACAACTGGTTCGTACTGCTGTTTCTTATAGCTTTCAATAATAGGATAAAATAAGCTCCATATTTTTAGATATGCAGAAGGCATTTCAAAGGTTTGAATATTAATTTTTAAGATATTTCTAAAATGCTACGTTTGAAATCCGAAGCTAAAAGCTAATAAGTGTTATTTTCTTATTTGAGAATATTTCAATTTAGGACATAATAAAGAATATCCTTAGAAAATCTGTTCAAGATGGCACATTAATGGATTTGAGCGCTGTATGATTTATATAAACAAATAAATTTTCCACTTAGTGAAATAGTATTCTAATAACAAGTATTTGTTATTGTGCTAATCTCTTTTGATTCTACAATTCTTATTCCTTTGCTATTTTTTAATAAATGTTTCTAGAATTGGTCTTGATACAATTAGCTTTGATTTATTGTTGTCAACCCTGTTTAGAGTGTTGACCCGGAGGAATGAACTGCTTTCTATTACTTTTCTTATGTGCTCGTTTTCGTGCGATTTATTAACAGCCAGATAAATTTATTGTGGACAAAGTTTCACCTTTTAAGGACTGAATCAATAACTGGCCGATTTCGAAATTTCGTTCTAAGAATCCTTTCAAGAGGGTTTCACTTTCAGAAATAGAATCATATGCGCTCTTAAGGCTTCCCATTTATGTGTTATATCGTATGCATTAATTTAACTTATTCATCCGAAATTATATCACGGAAGTAGTAGCCTCTTTAGCTCAGATGGTCAGTTAAAAGCGGATCAATGTAATCTAGTTCGAAGCTTGTTGATATTTTTAGTGCATAACCTTTAGACCAGTTGGATTAATTTTATGTTTTGCATTAACCACTATTCAGTTAAGTTTCAAAAATTTAATTTATTTAATTATCTAATATATACTAAATAAATAAATTATTCAATGCCGCTGGTATATGGTATGTAAAGATATTAGAGCTTTTATAGCACTAAATGTTGAAAGCGCTGATGATCAGCTACTGAAAATCAGAATTTCCCCGCTTGCAAGTAGATTTGAAGACATTATGAAGCAAACTTTTAATCCCGTTTCGTATTAACACTGACTTATCAGCATTTAATTTCAGCTTCTTGACCATCATATAAAACTTTTTCTTTATGGACCATAAATTTACTACCTCAAATTACATTCTAAGATTGGTTTACAATCTCTGAAAATTACTGGGGTTTCATTAAATCATTAAATAAATAAGCAAGATCTACAGGGTGAAATGGAACAGAAAATATAAGGAAAGAACAAACGAGGGGAGGTAATATGGAAAGAGGAAGAAAAGGAAGTACACCTGAACAAAAAGGAGAGGAAGAACAGCAAGGAAAAACGGAGAAATAACAACGGAAATAAATACCTTAATTGGGAAAGAAAAGATAAATCTAGAGAGGAAGAAAGAAATATACCCCCTCGACAAACTTAGTAAAATATGACAATGTCAAGATAGAGACAGAAAAAGTTATATCTAAAGTAGAAGTAGTCAAAGAACTGTATGATAAGAAATATAACGAAGTACCTCTGGGTACCTACAAACAAATGACAGCTAGTTCAATTAAAAATGAGAAGATTAAAAGATTTCAAAAAACCGTAGATATAAAAAGCATATCATCTTTATAACATCAACATGTTAAAGAACTTCAAATAACTTGAAGCATCAGAAGAAAAAAATCAAAATAAGAATCCCAAGAGCAGCATGGAGGAAAAATATAATCATGAAGAGGGAAACAGGTGGATATGAATAAAAGTATAAACAGTAAGAACCTGAGAGATGGAAATCTAAAATTAGAGCTTCCAATGAAGAGGAACCCACTGGTAGTACTCTTCGATGTATTAGCAGGTGTTAAAGAGGACGAGCTAAAGGAAAACACCTTCATACAAAACTTGGAAGGATTAACTACTAGATAAACAATTCAAAATCAAATTCAGGACAAGGGCCAGAAACAGAGCTTCATCGCGTAGCTGAAGTTTCAGCAAAAATGAGAAAAACTCTAATAGAAAACGGAAGATTGCACATCGGCTTATAATCAGTAACAGTTAAGAGCTTCATCTCAGTGGCAAGATGTCTAAAACGTTATGTTGCCAAATTCTGTACGAAAGTTACTGGTCACTGTGGTGCACATCAGGACAAGAAGGACTGCGACAAAAAAGCGACATGTATATCATGTAAAAGAAGAAATAAGAAATGTGGAGGGAAACAAGATTGTCCCATTTATCGTCTCTTTTGGAAAAGAACTGTCTCCAGAACGAACTATGGATAAATCTACATTTCAAAAAAGTGAGGTGAAAAATACAAAAAGTGGATTAGAATAAACTTAAGAAGAATTATAGCACACAAACTAAAACTAAGTATACAAAGTAAATATAGTAATATAGTAATACTTAAACCGAGGAATTAATGAATGATGTTTAACGCCCGTTTTTGCTACAGAAGCACCACAGGCGATGGACACTGATGATACATGAGATGAAATGATGTATTGGGAAAGACTTTTTTTTAAGGAAGAAATCGTTTCAGGCCTAAGTTTAGGGTACCTCCCCAGCATTTGCCATTTATGAGAACTGAGGAAAACCTGGGAAAAACTTCAGCCAGGGAGGACGATATTAGCGGGATTGGAGTCCGCGCCTTAACGACCTCGGCCACCCGTGGCGGTTTAAACCGAGGAATCGAATACAGGAAGAATCTAAAAGAACAACGTAACAACTACGCAAATGAAAACTATAAAGATAAAAATGATATACTAGATACCCAAACTAGAATTCACAAATTAAACTAGGAAATGGGAGTGGGAAAAAATAAGCAGAAAATAGAAGAGGACTATAATCCAATTATAGATGGTATAAGTACAGAAGAAGAAAAATAAAGGAAAAGAAGAAAAAGATAAAAATGAGACATAAGGTATCAAATAATAATACAAATACGCTGTGCAATAGGTTTTTGAAAAGTATCTGGAAAGGAAAGAAAACACGGAAGAACAAGGTAAAAATACAAGAAGAAGGAGAAGGAATTGATATCAGAAATCAGCATCGTGGAGCAAGAAACGAAGGAAGAGAAAATAATTCTAAACATTCCAAGAAACTGATGCAGACCATCCAAGGACAATGCACACGCAAGACATAAGCAAAATGTACCCTGACTTTGATACAACGCTACAAGTCAGCAGACTGGAGGAGAGACAAATTCTGCTGGCACCTCTAAGACAAATTATTCGTAAAACACACGTACATGGCGAAAAGATAATATTTGCAGTACCAGATGTAATAGACAGAATTGACTTGAAATCTCGCAACATTCCTACAAACCCCAAAGATCTATTAAAACTAGTAGTCAATATATAAAAGAAGAAATGATACATTCGATCTAGATGAAGTTTATGAATATGTGTTCTGTGTTTTGGACGTATAACATTTGATAATAGTCATTGCTATGTTCAAATTCGTTATGATGGCGCTAACTATTCAAAAACAACCAATACCGCCACAGGTGGACGCGGTCGTTAAGGCGCGGACTAGTGAGCGGGAGGTCTGGGGTTTGAGTCCCGCCAGGACCATCCTCCCTGACTGAGGTTTTTTCCAGGTTTTCCTCAGTCCAGATAAATGGCAAATGCCTGGGAGGTATCTTAAACTTAGGCCTGGAACGTTTCCTTCCTTAAAACATCCTTTCCCAATATATCATTTCATTTCATACATCATCAGTGTACACCGCCTGTGATACCTCAGTAGTAAAAACGGGCGTTAAACACGATTAAAAAACCAGGAGTCAACAAACCCATATTGTCAACAATGTTCGTTTAACGCCCTGAATTGAATGGGACGCTGATTACCTGAGATGTTAAAGAGCGGCCGTAAATAAACCAAATCAACAACAATAACAATATTCCTAATAAAAAACTATCAATCCTCAAAAATGCCTTTCAAAACCAAACCAATATACAGCAGCAAAATACGAGTAAACAAATGAATAATAGTCTTGGTAAAATTAAAGGTATTATATCATTAAATAAAGCAATTAGGACAAAGCACAAAGATAAAGAAAAATCCTCAATATATATATATATATATATATATATATATATATATATAAACATTAATTATGATAGTAGAAAAAGATAAAACGCAAAGAAAAAGTCACACTTGAGATCGATATATTTCGGACTCGTGGAGTCCTTCTATGGCAAGAAGACAAGTGACGGTGATAAAAGTAAATATTGATTATCGAAGGTAACGTTATGCATGGAAAAAGATGAAACTAGAAATGAGAGTGGGGGGGGGATTAATACGTAAGATTTAAACCAGGTGGTATACGCGTTTTATATAAAAATATAGCTGCAATTGAATGGTTTAATTTTTTTTAATTCAATTTAGTTTTGAAAGGAATTTAACAGGATTGATAGTTTTTTATAAGGAATATTGTTATTGTTGTTGATTTGGTTTATTTACGGACGCTCTTTAGCATCTCAGGTATCAGCGTCCCATTCAATTTAATTATATATATATATATATATATATATATATATATATGAAATTAAATTATTCGGAAACAATAACAACCATACAAAGGGAGTGCTAACAGCAGTCAAATTTTCCAGGTACACCCAATATATAATAACAAAACCAGAAAAAAACAATGATGCAACCTATCACAATAGTATATGTGTAGCAATTATTACTTATGGCGCTTGAGTGTGAGTTCACAGAATGCATGATGTTTTGACAAGAAATCAAATAAGAAGAAGAATATTGCTAAGGTACACGGGCGCAGTAAGGACCACACCGACAATGCCCTATTAGTAACAACGGGTTTTTGACCAATTGATTATTTAATAAAGCTAAGGGGAGCAATTTTCTGGATTAAAACGGAGAATTTTGAAAAAGTAAGACAAATACTTGGGAGTTGCAATCGCTCAATAAAAAATATTAAAATCACATTAAAAGCAAATTGGCAGCGTGAAGTGGGAAGAAGAACCTATAATATCTTTACTAACATCAATGAGAGATATAAACCCTACTAAGGGATTAATACATTATTGAACAGGTCATGGAGCATTAAAACCTACTGTAACAAAAGTAATAAATCGTCTAAAGATATTTGTCACTATTGCTATAAGCAAGGGATTCCAGAATATGTCCTTTTTGAGTGTGTACATTATCTGCAACATGCCAAGGATGAAAGGGAAATTTTAGTAGGCTTACAACTATCATTTATCATAAAAGACAATTTTTATACAAGCAGTTGTATAATCTGCTCAAAAAATTAGTAGAATTGCGTGAGTAGAAAAGTTGGAACAGGAAGAGATAACAACAGCTACCGTACATGCTAAAGATGAAATCACGAAGATCAGTCAAACTACAAATACTAAACTCAACAAATACAATACCAAGACATGGGGAAGGAGAGAATGAAAGGAACAGTGAAGAGTACGAGGAAAGAGAGTGGGCGGAGAAGAAAAGAGGAACAAAAAGATGATGAAGAGGAAGGACGAAGGAGAACAGAGGAGAAGCTGGTATCAATTATTGCAAAACAATAACTATCAGCGTAACAATTAGAGAGCAAGAAAAATGAGAAGAGAAGAACAGGAAAGAAGACCGAATGAAGAGTAGAGATAGAAGAAGGGAATCAATCATAGATATCATTAACACATCACCAACAATTACTCAACCATTCAACTAATGAAAAAGAGAGAAGACAGAGAGTGGACATGATGTTTATTATAGTAAACAACATACTACAAAAGGAGGAGAGAATAAAGATGGAGGGGAGGTAAGGATCGCGGGGAAGAAGGAGCCATGAGGTAAGCGGTACAAGAAGGAGGAAATGGTGGTAGTTAAAAGAGGATGGTAAAAGTGTTTTAGTGTTTATGAGTGTGTAAATTGAGTGATAAATAGTTACGAAGTTATATAAACAATGAAAGCAGTGAACAAATAGTAAATTGAAGGGTAGAGAGTAAGGTACAAATAATATTAGTGACTGAATAGCAAGAGTATATCATACTTAAAGTGAATGTTCAATATATTAAGTTAGGAAAGGTAGAGCTCAAAGCATGTATTAATATACATAAACATTAAAACCAAAAGAGAAATAAAGATTTAAATAAGAAGAGAGTACAGAACGTGGAACTAAAAGTAAAATAGAAATTAAATTCTCTTACATAGCTAGGGTAAGGTAAGTGCCGGTTACCCAGCATCCTGACCGTTCGGTTTCGACGATCAATGAAAGACTTTGCCCATTGCACGTAGAAAGCGATACCTGGAGGCATATTCAGGCAGAATGCAGGGAAATGAAGATTTTAAGAAATGAGCATTTATCACCGCATTTTTTGAATGCAATAGAAATTTGAACATTTGCCGGGAAGTGTTGGTGCATGTGAGATACAGAATTTGGGAATATTGCTAGAGAAGACCCGACAAAGAAAATTAATGGTTATAATAAACAGAGGGATGATGGAGAGGAGGTGTGAGTAAATGGAAGGGGGGGGGGTTCAAGAGTAAGAGTTCCATTCATGTTTATGTATTTATATATAAATTATTAAAAGAAAACGTAAAAATATTGAAATATGTGTATACTTGTATGTAGATTTGTATGTATGTATGTATGTATATATGTATGAATGTATGTACGTATATATGTATGGATACATTTATGTATGTATTTAGCCATTTCGACTGTTACAAGGACGATATTAGCATGTACGGTCATAAGGCCCATGCGACAGTTGTATAAAACTTGTATAATAAAACTTCCATTACTAGTACTTGATGTGATGCTCTATTCAGTTTACCATTATATTACAGTGTCTTTTCTTTATAGATTATGATCTGTAAAGTTTGTTATGTATAATGAAATAACTCTTTAATAAATAATAAATGATAAAGTTTGGAATTTACGCCCCGGTATAGGCAACAAGGTGTCGCGATGGAGTATTGCAGATTTTATTTTATTATTTTATTCCTTATTATATACTTTAAACCTGCTGAGATTAACCAGCTGCAGAGTGTCATTTGAAAACATTTATCATACGACTTTATTAAAGCCTGTTAATTATTTTCTGGTCGCGTTTTTCCGAAATTGCAAGTATTAATTTAGTATTCCAAGGCTTTCAATTTATTTGCTTCAATCGTGACGCTGGACGTTTTCCAAAGGCTTTGTGAGCTCTCCTATTATGCTCGCTCCCCACGCATAGCACAAGTAACGAAAAGAGCAAAGATAGAGCCCTTAGCCTGTGAATAGAGGGAAAAGACACCTCTGCGCTTGAGACGACCAGCGGGTTGCTAAGACACGCGGTGAATCGTTAACTACACGCCTACACAACGTACCTCAGTTTGATATATTCCTCAGCCATCCCGGGCATCACAACTCAGGCGGCGTTGCTGCAGGCTGCATTGAGTATTCGTCTAAGTGCAGTAAATTATGTGTTGGAAGAATTCCAGCAAACCTATGTCCCAGAAATTTGCTCAATTTGTGGGTAAGCAAGAAAGACTATAGCTTGGAGACGACGTCAGGACTTCATCAAATCGCATAGACTTCGTTTTGCCAAATGAAGAGTGGAGGCTGGAGTTAACCAGATTTCTATTCATTATTTCGCAATCAATTCTTCGCTTCCGTATTCTTATTTCTGAGAAAACTCTCTCATCCTAACGTACATACGATTTCTATAAAAAATATGAACACTTTCGAAACTTTTCTTTGATTGCAAGTAGCTCTAAAGATAGACAATTTGCTAATACGTTGAGATAAACACCTCAAGGTATCAGAAAGGCAAGTACCTGTAAATAAACTGTCAGTGCTGAAACGTCGATAAAATTGTTGAAGTAGATTCATAAAGAAGGCATGGGGTTAAGGCTTGTTAGCAGGTGAGCGCGTAAGTTCTAGAGAACAGTTTCAAACAATGTCTAAAAATAGCTGGAGAATCTCAAGATTCTCTGATATGTTACAATACAACCCTGCGTAGTTGAAATGTTCAAGAGTTCATTTCTGAAGACAAGCTATTCTTTGATGGTTTAGGCTCTAGGCAGTGGTGAAGCACTGCTTTTTGTATTGGGTACACTAAGGCATGAGATATCGAATTAACAGAAAATGTACTTTATGATAAATATACCGTGAAAACGACTCTTTAATGTTATAATAAAACTTTAAATGTTAAAAAGTATGGCATTGTGACTAGTTACACTCGTGTGTGCAGGAAAAACACTACAATTTTAAAGATTTTTTTTTAAAATTTAAAAATGACCAGTTCAGTCATAAAAGTTATTTAAAATATCTTTCTGTACACTTCTTGTACGTATATAAAATGAATAAACAGTGGTTAACGCCCCTTTTTACTACAAAATATTTATCAAATTTGAATGAAATTTAGTATACATATTAACTTAACAGCGGTGCAATCACAATAAAAAGTTTCAAAAATGTAGAACTTTGAAAATTCACTGCCAGTGTCCCTTAAAACGCACTGCCAAACAAAGATACACCTCAATGCTGAACATGTGCCATATATCTAAGAAAATGTAGCAAGGGTAAAATTACTTCAAGAGCCGATTTAATATACTCGAGAGCCACTTGCCGCCTGCGGGCTGCATAACAAGTACCACCGTTCTAGCGACTTCTTATTGTTGCCGAATTTAAACATTTGACTCGGTGGAGAAATTTCATTGAAGCCAAGTAAATGCATTTCGATATATATTCATTAATATTAATTTTTATTGTACTAAGAACAATTCCTACGTTGCGACTTGGCGTCAAGAAATCGACTTATTAAATCAAATTGATAATCGCAATATATTTTAATTTTATTATTTTCTTCTATTTGCTCTTTCGAAATTTCCCCCATAGAATGTGCGTTTTTGGATAACCAGAAGACATGAACCCAGCTACTAATAAAAGACTCTGTTTAACCTCTTAATATTACAGACTCTACTCGAAATTCTTCATTTCAGACACCAACATTTAATTTTATTTTTTTTTTCATTTGAAAATACATAAACTTCATATTTTAAATCATTCAGTGATATTTACTACAAATTCCCACCTAGTTGATTGACACTAAAATAATGTTATTAACATATACATGTAAGAATACAACAGGATTATGTTTTATTACTGAAAACAACGACAGCTTTCAATTAAGCTCTAACCTGCAAGCCTGCTCTTGACAATAATTAATGACTGGTTAAAAATATTACGTAAATAAATCTACTGAAAAACGTCTTGGCTGCAAACATTAAAAATTCGCTATTTGCCTCTGTTGAAACGAACTATAAGCTAGTTCAATACGGGCTGTCTTTTCTTGTTGATTTTGTGTAATTCAACAACACTTCTGTTTGTATGACTTTGAAGAGCTTTCACATGAGTCAATCCAAACAGCACATGCAATGGTAAATCTGTCATTCAAAATGACTGAAGCCATTGCAAGAATCGCACACAAACTGTTTTGCCTTTTTACGTTGCATGCAAGGAAGGGTAGCAGTGATATAACCTGCTGTAAGAAAATCGATTTCACAAACGATGGGAAAATATTTATGCCAGCTTTGTTTTTTTGGCCTCTGGTTGAATGTTCTGACCTTAATCTTGGATAGCTTATAACAACCAAGTGTATAAAATACGAACAGCGAGACTAAGCATAATAGTAGTCAAACGATTGCTGTACAAACCTCAGAGAGTGGTAGAGGGAATTAAAGACAGACTCTTTCACCTCAGTTTGTGTCCAAAACGTGCCATTAGATGTTAACAACATTTGAAAAAAAAAAAAAAAAGTATATGTCTTGTTCTCCAAAAGAACAACTTTAGAGATATTAGCTGGTAGGAGTGCCTTTCAGGCGCTTTCGAATTGCAGGCTTATGTTCGTCTGTTTAATTTACACACTGAGAGGACCAGCCAAGAGTTTGTGCAAATGTTACGGCCAAGCATGAACTGCGCTTGCGGTTAATGCGCCGACTGTCTCCCACAGTAATTTCTTTCTCTCTCGGGGAAGCTGCACACGCACGAGTTAACAAATAACACATTTAACAATTGAAGAGAGGAAATGCCAAACGTTCTAATTTTTTAATCATTTTTAAATGAATGATTTTATTTCAAAGGTAAGTTCTATGTGCCTAGTCGTGTTCTAAGTGTCTAAACACGCATGAAATAGTTCAAATACTCGTTAACAGATGTTCTTGTCTGTGCACTGTCTTTTCTTCTTGGCCCTCTTCTCTGTACTGGTTTACCCTCCATTATTCCTATTAGAAAGATATCCTGTTCATTTTAGTAGATCTACCAAGTCTCTGTGATAGAATATCTATTTTATCAACATCAGAATGTTTATTTGTACACTTCAACTGGAAGCTGTAATCAGGACCTGGTTTCTTAGAATTCATAACTCTACCCTTCCCAGTAGCATACTCCACCCCAGCTAAACAGATCTTTTTCTCTTCTCATGGGCAGAATCCTCAGTATTTCGAACCCCTTTCCTCTTATTCTTTCTTAGAGATTGACTTTCTGAACCATCGTTATAAACAGCACAAAACTAACAAATAATGTTGCAATATGTACTGCAGGCAGCTACTACAATAATGTAAATAATATGATCACCAACTTACTGTAATAATCAAGCAAATAAACAATATTGCCAAAAATAATAAAACGATGATTCAAGGTCATCTATGACTTGATAAGGGAAACCAGTCCAGGATATTTCCTTTTTAAACTCAGAGGGAGTTTTAACAAGGTACTGGATTCACAATTTATGCGCAACATTTTTCTCTTTTAAACTAATAGCTCAAGGACTGAGGAACAAAATGTACATCTCAACTCATTTCTACAAAACTGTGGACTTGTTCCCTTTTTCAAATCACAGATTCAACTAAGAAACAAAAACTATAATTTAGTTATTCTTTTAGTACAGCTTACAGTCTATGCTGTTGTTTTTCTACACGATAGAGATGGAGATAATCCATTAATTATTAAAAAAAATCTTAAAAAAAAAAACATTGAACAGTAGAAAGCAGTGTGTTTTTCTCACAGGGATAAGGGTGGTTTATGTACTTGGAGGAAGATCCTAAAACCTACACGTCGAAACGTGATTTGTATGGCTACCATCAGCTTTTGTTTTCATCTCAGCTCGGGCAAACACTGAAGTTTAATGTTTACTGGGTACAGTGTTGTTTTCCTTCTATGTAAATAAGGACGTGTGTTTCTACCAAGGCCTAGCGGACGTGTCGTTCTCAAGCCACTTGTATAACTGAAAAACGTTCTCCTTGGAAGTATAAACTGTTACATATGAGATGTTTATAAACAGATGGTGTGTCCTCATCTAGTCTTCTGCTTGATTTTATTTCTAAGGTTAGCCGTAGAGCTCATTCTGATGTCATATTAATCTACTACTGTAACAGGCTTTATTACTACCACATCTGTGATTTTAGAGTATCTACTAGTCAAGTGGTAGACTTGGATTTGATCCAGTTCGATACGTGTAACTTGTGAAGAATTTTTTCGGAGTTTTAGCCTATCGTATAAAGGTGAATGCCAGATAACCATTAAAAACAAATAATTGGGGACTTATTTGCTATAGCATTTCATTTATCGTATAACAGTGTTAATAGTTGCAGGAATGCTACACTAAACACGTATTTAATTAGGTTGTCATGTAAGTAATAGCTTTACAATGTATTAAAAAAGATTCACATGTATATAATTAGGCTAAAATATAGTTAATTATGTTGAAATGCATTCTATATAGTTAATATGACATGTATTTAATCCAGTTGATGTGTATTAATTGTTAACATGCATATAATTAAATTAAATTAATGTAACTAGATTGACATGTATAATTCCATTGCCCCGGGTGTAAGCCGAATTGAAGATTGAATAAATACATACATTGCGGCGGATTTTAATAAAAGGGATTGTTAATTTAAAATTTAATATTGGTGACTTTTTAGTAGTGGAGGAATATTAAGCACCACGTTGAAGCGCCAATTTGCGGCAGTTTTTGATAAGGGTGTCAGTTTATATTTAACACCAAGTTGCAGTGCCAAATTTTTCGTGCCGTAAATGTACGATACGAGACCCACGGCTTTACTTCCCTTCTCAAGGAAACCATACTAAGGATTTTTACGCCCGAAAAAATCCATTGATCCTGGTCGGGTTTGAACCCGCGATCTTGCGTTTAGGAGGCAAGTATGGTTAGCACTACATACCAGGACCGACATTCTGATGTTAATAGGGTTGATAGTTTATATAGTTGTGGGGGGAAATTTATTTTAGTTCTGGAGAAAGGTGCAGATTGGCTGCTATGAGTCTTTTTCTCGATGAATACCACGGCTATGCTGCTACTTTGAGCACCGTCTTCTGCCACTATTGAAGTGTTCTTATCAGGAATTCTGTACATGCTTTAAAGCTTTTCTGGATGTTCTTAGGGGAGGACGGAACTTTACTAAATAATAATAATAATAATAATAATAATAATAATAACATTTCACACTTCATTGCATTTAATGAACCAGTCACTTTTTATTCAAGGTACTTTTGGACCACTTGCAAGGAATCGTAATAATGATTTAATGACCTAAATCACACGTTAAACTTGTTGTTTCTGTTCAAAATTCAACTTGATTTCAGTTTAATTAATTTTTGTTGTTTCCTATTGTAACAGTTCCTATGTAGACATTTTAACGCTTGTTTCCTCCCGATTGCGTTAGCGAAAATGAACTGAACTTGCTTCTCCTAAGTCAAACTGCACTTTTACGTCTCCCAAATAGAACTGTCTTTTTCCTTCTCAGGCGTAGAACAGAATTTAGCACCGCAGGTACCTCTATTACAGTGCGATTAGTGATGCTTTCCCCCGCTGCGCGTTTTCCCCCCCACTTGCTTGCTTACTTGTTGACCTTGCTGAATGTCGCAGTCATAACTCAGCTGTTCCCGGGTGTGTGTTGTGTTGTTCGTATCTTAATTCGACAATACACACAAAGTGTATTATGTCTTGTGCGTTTACAACGGCACAGCGTATCTTTATGTAAGATTTATCTGTATTAACTCAGTCAGCTAGTTAAGTTCGAAAACTTTTCAAGCAAGATTTCCGGGTGTAGACACTCTATATTGTAAAACATAATCTGTGTAATAAAATATAGGAAACTGGAAGTGTTCGGCCTAAGAAACCAAAAAAGCAGAACAGACTTCTCACCGGAGAAATATTACGTGACAATGGTAACTGTTTAGAATATTCTGCTAGAAAATTTCTTCTTCGCCTTGCATAATAAGTAGGAATTTCATATGGATCTGTGCAAAAGGCTACTACATTTAACAGCCTATGATTATTATTTTTGGGGTAAATATGAAAGTGCACAAGACAGAACCGCACACCATACAAGAACTCAAAGATAATATTCGTCAGGAAATTGTACGAATTTCTCAAAATAAACTACGGCGAGGGATGAATAATTTCATAAAGAGAAGGCAAAAATATATGGAGAATGAAGGCGGGCAGTTTCAATACCTCATTTGATAATTTGGTAAGTAAAGGGCCTCTTAAATTGATTTGTGTATTGTTGTATAGTTGGTTTGTTTTGCTTTATCCTCCGCTAATAGCCGAGACCCGGCTGGCCGGCTAACCGGCCAAGCTCGCATATAGACAAAACACTCTGGGGAAAAAACAAAATTGATCGCATGGTACTTCACTAAGTCACGCTGCACCAAAAAAAAAAAAAAAAAAAAAAATCTTTTGTGTCTTTTATACTGCATTGAACACTCTCTCTACGCTAGCTGTGCTATACGGTATTCAGTGCATAAATACATACTTTAATTTGATTGCATTAAATTACTTTTCCTTTTTCGCGATTCAAGGCAGTGGTATCGCAATTACATTACTTTAATACAAAAATAATATAACTTTGCTAACCTTTAACTTCTTCCCTTCTATTTATTCAGCCCTATACAAATTCTTGTTTTATGTCGTGAACAAAATACGTAGGCAAACATTTTTTTATTTATAACTATGTAGGAAAGAATTAAACATGTTGATTTGCTTTA
>CM060830.1:50755000-50810000 GCA_030762175.1 Metallyticus violacea
CATCGAACGTCAACTTCGCAACGAATGAAATCTGACGAACAAAAGTATGACAATGTGTAATAAAGTATAAAGGATAATATTACTGCACGCAACCCTAATGCGAATAGGTAATCGCATTAGCAAATGAGAATTACTCTCTTGTATGAGGCATTTGCCCTTCATAGGGATATTAGGGCTCATTGTTATTATTATTATTATTATTATTATTATTATTATTATTATTATTTATAACTATCCTCAAAACAGCGTGTTGCAAAAATACTAGGACAAAATTTGGAGACGAGTTTCTCACACCAAAAGAAGAAAAAAAAAAATAATAAACACATGTCCGGAAATAGTTTGTGAGTTATTATTCAAAGATCACATCCAACGGCTTCGAGATACAATCCAGCATTTAGTGTTTGTTAAAATAATGATTAAATTTTTGCAGGAAATGGAGGGATGTTATTGATACAAGTCAAATTACTGATATTCGTTGCATTGTGTTGCCATGTTCACTTGTTTACACTTATCATTTGTGTACATTCAGTTATTAATTTAAAACAGTGCTGCAGTTTTGTTCCATTCCAGGATATACATATGTTGAACAGGCAGATAAGAGTTTCTTGTCCTGAGGGGTGAATGGTAATGAACACGACTCTGCATGGCGGTATGAGATGATGTTCCTAGACCGAAGGAAGTCGAGTCATAAAGCTTTTCCTGCAAGTTCATCATAGAGTTGCTGAGATGGTATCTGCAGTACTAGAAACTGTGGACCGCAGAAGACCAAGAGTCAGGAAGAACTCGTTGGACAGAGTGTTGAAGAAGACCAAGGTACATCTCACCTGACATGAAGGATACTCTATGAACCAATTTTGCAACCCGATCGTGTGCCTGCCTGCACCCGTACACAAAAATCATATCTGCATGTTCGCCGTATGAATATTCGACCATGGTTATGAGCTGCAGCACAAGTAAGACTAAGAAATTGTCTAACCACGAATATAAACAAACAACATGTGTAAGCAAATCTCTATGACAACCATATCCATCTGGGATACAATGTACATCAACAGATTAACTTGTATCGACATAATTCGTTTATCTGACAAAGTTAATTATAACTTTTGCAAAACTTAAGTTGTTGAATCGAACCTCGAAATGCGTTGAATGTTATGTTTCAACAGTAACTCATAAACCAGGCATTTCCAGACATGTTTAGGCATAGCAATTTTTTCCTTGTTTTGATATGAGGAACTTGTCCCGAATTTTGTCCCAGTATATTTTGTAGTACAATTCCTCTCCTTTAAGGTATTTCGCCAGCTATTTACAAAAATATGTTTTAATAATACAGGCAGAACTCACGATGTTTGAAATTATAAGAAGGATCTTAGGAAAAGCGTTGGTTATAATTCTTTAACAATAAAATATGCTTCAGTCCTATTTTTATTGGTGTTTAACGCCCATTTTTACTACTGAGGCACCACGGTGGTGGACACTGATGATATATGAGATGAAATGATATATTGGTATTGGGGAAGGACTTTTTTAAGGAAAGAAACGCTCTAGGCCTAAGTTTAGGGTACCTCCCCGGCATTTGCCACTTATGAAGACTGAGAAAAACATGGAAAAAACCTTATTCAGGGAGGAACGTCCTGGTGGGATTGGAACCGCAGACTTCCTGCTTAATGACTTCGGCCACCCGAGGCGGTCAATCCTAAACTACTAAAATAGGACAATAAACAAATAACGGCATTATTACAAAAACAACCCTTTTAAAATTGTGACTTTTCAGGAGAAAAATATAGTCGGTCCTGGTGGAGTAGTCGTTATCATACTAGCCTTCTAAACCCAAGATTGCGGGTTCAAACCCGGCCAGCACCGATGGATTTTTTTCCGGGCGTAAAAATCGTAAGTATGGCTTCCTTCGGAAGGAAAGTAAAGCCGTGGGTCCCGTGTCGTACATTTACGGCACGAAAAAGAACCTCAAGCCTGAAAGAAGAGGCCTCTGAGCAAAATTTGTCGGCCATTTCACGCGCTGAATTGAATGGGTCGCTGATGACGCTGAGATGTTAAAGAACGTCGGTAAATAAAACAAATTTTAAAAAAAGGAGAAAAATAAATAGCCCACGTTAAGTTATAACATTCTTTCAATTTTCGTTTTTAGGTAGTACGAACTAGTGAATAATTGTTGAATTTGAGAGAGTGTGACATGGACTATGTAGATACTATCTCTTAAGTAATGCCGACTTTTAAGCAGACATTTATGTGAAAGATGCTCTGGCAAGAAATTAAAATAATCGTTAAAGTAAAGACCATTAAATTCCAAGTCTAAAGTCTCTTTTCGGTGAAGTTTGCTATTCCACGACATTTTTTGTTTTCGAAATTTCTTCTACGCAGGTACAAAACCAGTACTAATTCTGGGTGTGATAACATTTTGATTCCTTCCTATTCCTGCATTTTTTCCATGATTGCTCTAGCCGTATTGGGTCTCGCACTGTCCTACTGCATGAAAGCTCTACTTCGATTAACTAATGTCGTTCCAATTGTTCAGAATAAACATTCGCATCGATTGCATCTTTTAAAAAAACTCCCAATAAATCACACCTCCCAACTTTCACCAGATACATAACATTACTTTGACCGAACTGATTTTGTTTAGCGATGAATTTGGCAGGGTGACGGGGATCGAGCCACTGTTTCGAGGAGTCAGATTGCCAATTCCATCACAAGTGGCATTTCTCCTGACAAATCCATCATTAATTGGATTTGCGATAAGCTGACGGCAGATATTTACTATGCGTTGGGCCTTTTAAGGTGTGAATGTGTGTGACACAGATCTATAGCCTCTGTATGCTTTTGTAAGTACTTTAATGTGGCGATGTATTATATCATTTAATGCAAAAATCTTTTGACAACCTACGAGTACATTTTTGCGGAATTTCTGCCAAAACTCTGCATATATTCTCAATATTTCATACCTTAGGTCTTACAGGACGTGATAAATCTTTAGTGTTTTCTTCTCCATTATTGAAACGCTGGAATCCCATCCACGCTTACCAATATCTTCTCCCTCTACTTCTTCATAATCTTGTTCCCAGTGGTGTTTTAGAAAGAATTTAATCTCAAACTTTATTACATCTCTTTTATGGTTGTATATTAACAACTGAGGACTGACACAATATATACAGTAGGTAATAATCATGGCATTTGTAAATAATATTTTCAAACAAATGGAAACCATCAAAATCTTAAAAAGCACCAAACTTTTTTTTTTTTTTTTTTTTTTTTAAATTTACGGACGCTCTTTAACATCTCAGGTCATCAGCGTCCCATTCAACTCAGGGCGTGAAACGGCCGACAAATTTTGCTCAGAGGCCTCTCTTTCAGCTTGAGGTCCTTTATCGTGCCGTAAATGTACTACACGGGACCCACGGCTTCACTTCTCTTCCGAAGGAAGCCACACTTAGAATTTTTACGCCCGAAAAAACCCATCGGTTCTGACCGGGATAGAACCAAGCAGTCTTGGGTTTATGAGGCAAGTATGGTTATCACTACACCACCAGGACCGACTCCCAAACTTAAAAAACTGACATTTATATGAGACAACCTAGTGATGCTAATGGAAACGTTTATATTGTTAACGCAATAGGCAATAGTGAACCATAAATGGTTTCACTTATGTACTGCTTTAAGTCTTTGAAAACCAAGCTTAAAACCTAATAATAGTCGCAAATCACATAAAAATGTCAAATGAATACAAAATATCTGATGCTATTCCAAATAAACAAGTGAGGAAAGTAAATCAGCTGCAAGGTAAACCTTAATGTGATGGCAGGCATATTATTTCTGTAAAATAATTTACGACTGAGGTTTCGTCTTGAGGGCATAGTTTCCTTTACGAGCTGTGCACGAAAATTGCATATTCCGCACACATGCTGATTGGAAAGCTACAGCAGCATGGCGGTTATCCAAACTTTCTCTATTTTTTGGGCTCGATGAGATACGGATGAAATTTGCTGACGCAGAACCAAAGAATAAGAGAGAGAACTGGTGAGACACGAGTGAACAGATTGCCAGGCCGATGTTGAAATGAACATGCGGAATGTTGCTAAGCATTACAAAGAACGATGTGATTCTTTCTTTCCACGACCGCAAGCAAAACAAATTTCACTGTTGTATAACGTAAAGTGATGTCATTACTTTATTGACCTTGGCTGAAGAAGTATCCTTGCTGGCAACGTGCAGAAAGGAAGTAACGCTTCCCAAACATACATATGCATGCACGCACTCGACTTCCAAATAAAAGCAACGGACAAGGTCTTTCTTATTTTAGGAAGAGCTCTTCCGGTACAAATTTCCACAGCCTACCTTCCCATCCACATGAGACGCGAAGTATTTTTATTGTTTATTCTACTTGGATCAAAACTTTTATTTGCATAGCTTAAAGTTGAATGAAGTAAGTTTTCATCGCTATCTTGTCTTCACAGATGAAGTTTTTGGATTTGTTCCGGCTAACTGTTCACGGCTCATGCTTCGTTTAGTTTTGACTCCTAGATTAGCAACTCTTTTTGGGGGAGAATTTTTTTGTTTTTGTTGAAGGAAACGTTTACAGTACCTCCCCGGCACTTACCAATTTATGACTGAGAAAAACCTGGAAAAACCCTCAGTCAGGGAGGACTGTCCTGCTGGGATTCGAACTCCAGACCTCCCGATTATGAGTTCGCGCCTTAACGACCTCGGCCACCCGTGGCGTTGAAGCAATTCTTTGGGAATGCACGTTTATTCCATTTTTTCTAAATATTTTTACCACCAAAATCTGTAATCATGAATTTTGTTCTGTTTTGAATGCATGTTTAATTTCACATTGTCATCACTCTTGATATTACATTAGGGACATTGAAAACACTTAGCTCTATGAAGTTTAATCTAATAAGGAAGATAGAGGCTTTTAATAATAACTCCTAATACATTTACTTCCACATAGACTATATAACATTTATTACGTTCTTCCAGGTTATTAATGAGTGAGTGTTAACAATTTTACATATCTAATTTTAGAACATCTAGTTCAGCTGTTTATGCTTCTGGATGGAGGGTGTTACACACGACACGTCCTACCCGTTTGGTGCTATATTTCCATTTACTCTTTTCTAGTGGTCCCTACGACTTGCTACGTGCAAGGGAAAACTCTCAACTACCAATCTTATTAAAACACAAGACTTGCTTCTGGAAATTTCTGACAACCAACGGTCTTTCTTCCTCCACACCACAACAATTCAACAATGCGTGGCCACATATGAGAGAAGTTCTGGTACAATCTCTCACTCATCTCAAGAATTTCATCCCTGCTTCTTCTTCCGCAAAACCCAGGATTTGCATCTTTGTACCGGTATCGTAATGCTGTTAATCTTGTTAGCAAACGTCAGTGATATCAACCAAAACAAAAAGCTGATCTCAATGTAAATAAAATTAAATGCATGCATTTTGTCGCTGGATACAAAAACTGTTACCATTGTGAGATTTCCGCGGTCAATCCTCTTCTCAGATGAAATGACTCATTAACCTATGCAACATACAATTATTAGAATCCCTGCGAGAAGGTTGAAGCTCAACATCATCAACGATTAAAATCAATTTTTGATCTGGAATTCTCGATGATGACCTACTTGGACCCATCCTTCTCCCACAATGACATACAGTATCGGCAGTTCTTCCTGTTCTGCTTGCAGATGTGATGTACGACAGATCATGTGGGTAATGGGAAGCTTCAGCAGAAATAAAATATCCTGCTCAATAAAATATCCAAACTGTAGAATTCTGTGCCAAAGAAGCAATTGGTAGCACTGATTAGCTATCACCTTGATGAGACACTTCCCATTGTATCCCAGTGTTATTATTATTATTATTATTATTATTATTATTATTATTATTATTTTCAGTTCAGTTCTACGCTAATTTCTTTGCAACAGCGTTGTGAGTGCTTTGCGGTTATTGAGATTGAGGGCTATCATGAAAACCGCATTAACATTAAATTTTACGCGAAACTTGGTATATCCTTTACCGAGATTCGGGAGATGATAAAAGAAACCTATGGAGATAATTGTTTAAGCCTTACTTATGGCTTCAAAAGTAGTCGGGAGTTCATAGGTGATGACCTGGATTCCGGAGGTCAGCTGACGACGTTCATGCGGTCAGAATTAATGAGCTCATCCATGAGTATGCCTGACTGTTCGAGAAATTGCCGAAGAGTGTAACCCTTCTGTGGGATCGTGTCATTAAATCCTGACAGAAAAGCTTGGTATGGATTGAGTTGCATCAAAGTTTGTCCATCGACTTTGACACAAGAACAGAATGATATCTGCGTCATGATCTGTCAGGAGTCGATGTTGAGACTAAAGTTCAATCTTCACGACGAGTTGTAACATTATCACCAAGACACAAACAAAGTTCGCCCGGTCAGATCAAAACGTCAAAGTGCTGCGGACTGTTTCCTTCGACATTTATGCGTAATTTTTATTTCCAAAACTGAAATCCACTATGAAAGGCCGAAGATGCGATTTGAGATAAAACGGAATTTGAAGATAGACATTTGCGCAATCTCGAAAAAGCGTATCAGGGCTACTTTTAAAAGCTCAAGAGGATTTTTTTTTTTATTGATTGATTTATGAACTCTCTTTAACCTCTCAGGTCATCAGCGTCCCATTCAATTCAGGGCGTGAAACGGCCGACAAATTTTTGCTCAGAGGCCTCTCTTTCAGGCTTGAGGTTCTTTTTCGTGCCGTAAATGTACGACACGGGACCCACGGCTTTACTTCCCTTCCGAAGGAAGCCATACTTAGGATTTTTACGCCCGAAAAAATCCATTGGTTCTGGCCGAGTTCGAACCCGCGATCTTGGGTTTAGGAGGCAAGTATGATGACCACTACACCACCAGGATCGACTAAACTCGAGAGGATAGGAGAATACTTCGAAGGAGACAAATCTCAGTAAGATGCAGGCGAGTTCTATTTTTTTGAACAGTATTTCCATCGTTTGAGAGTACCTCAACATCTTACTGGCAGAAAGATCGGACGAGGAATTCTTGTTGCATGTTCCGCCTATAGTCGCATAGTCGAAAGAGTGCCCCATCCATGATGCGACCAATGAGACCTATGGGAGCACTTCAAACTGAAAGTTGTCAGAAATAAATTCCAAAATGCCTCAATTGCGGGCCTACTGTCCTTTTCTGGATATATGCTCATGTTCCCTATTCTGTCAGGTATCCCCTGAAGTTTGTCCTTATAGTTCAAATTCACTTTGTTGATGGGGAACACAAGGAACTGTTTTAACTGCAGACTGCCTCCTTGCCTCATCCGACAGATATCGAGTGTTTCCGAAGAAAGGCCTTTACAACTATCGAGTGCCTGTTTGCTCAGGAATGCGGTTTCAACACGGCGTGATGTGAGGAATTTATGAATGGCAACTTTGGAAACCGATGGATATGCCGTCATCCGGCCTCCGATATCACAGGACTTAAAATGCATCAGTTTCTTCCTTCTGGGATGTGAATAACCTTGTGTATAAGCCGCCCATCGATTAAGAACGGCTATTCTCTGAAACTCTTCGCGAAATGCCAGAAATCTTTGAACTTTGTGATGAATGTACTGTGTTGCCAGTTGCAACTTTCAGCACCTTTAGTGGCTTAGTGTGCTGTTTATAATCACATGCATTCGTTTACGTGCCAGCCACGTCAACATCAGATTGACTCTTCTCTAAGAACCTTGAGGAATGGTTCTGTGTGTAGCTAATACGTCACATGCATTCAAAGTGATCTCTAAAGAAGAGAAAATATCAATTGCGAGTTTTACCCAGAACATTGTTCTTTTGTTCTTTTAATTGAATTTTAAGTACAGACGAAAATAAGGCTGGATAACAATGATTTCTTTACAAGACTATGATTATACGTTCTGAACTCATCCCCCCTCTCTCTCCTCCCAGTCAGAGGCGGTTATGCAACGACATCAAGAGAACAGAGGAAAGATGGTGCAGGTATATTATCCACCTCAACTAACTTGTATAAGAACATGTCCTCCTTGAACTAGAAGCTTAAGCTTTTAAGACTCTAATAAATGTCAAATTATAACAATTTATGAAAATGTACTGATAGGAAACTACATACGGACAGCATCACATATTCATTTATTATGTATCCGGGAGTGCATTGGTGGGGGAAAGAAGAACGGGTAACGTATTGAAATGAGCTTTATTATTTCGATGATACATCAGCTTCTAAGTTATGTAAATTGTCCGAAGCTACCGGAAAACATTTTGTAACGTCTCTTGCACAACTTACACACAAGTCATCTGTTTTTTTTTTTTTTTTTTTTTCTATTGATTTTGTTTTGATTATTTGCTTTTTTTTTTTCCTCTCCTTTTCTTATAATCTTCATCAGTCTATTTGCTTACTAACAGCGTTCTAAGCTAATTGCTTTATATCTTGCACACCATGATAATGAAGAAACATTTATATAAGACAGGGTGTGCAAAAACATCACATTATCACTAAACTTGCTACGGGTCTGAAACTAATATAATATAATATATAGGGTACCTCCCCGGCATTTACCATTTATAAGGACTGGAAAAAACCCCAGTCAAGGAGGACGGTCCTGGTGGGATTCGAACCCCAGACCTCCCGATCACGAGTCCGCGCCTTAACGACCTCGGCCATCCGTGGCAGTACAGAGAATATAAAAAGTATATTAGGGTATTAATTGAAAATTAATATAATAAATAAATAAGCAATTATAATTTGACTTTTATATACATCCACACACACTGTATTAAATGTAGCATGTTTTTGTTTTAGTTTTTACCAACAGTTATAACTAATATGTATACATAATAGGAACATGGTATCGAATTAAGATTTTGCCCGTTCGTACCGACATGTTAACTTCGTTAAGTAGATACGTATACACGAGATAGATGTTAGGTATGCATAATAACTCGTTCATCACTACATAAAACCGCCACGGGTGGCCGAGGTCGTTTAGGCGCGGACTCGTGTGCGGGAGGTCTGGGTTTTCGAATCCCGTCAGGATCGTCCTCCCTGTGGAAAATGCGGGGAAGGTACCCTAAACATAGGCCTGAAACGCTTCCTTCCTTAAAAAAAGTTCCCAATATATAATTTCATCTCATATATCATCAGAGTCCACCGCCTGTGAAGTAAAAACGGGCGTGAAACACTGCTGAAAAAAAAATCAGTACATAAAGAATTATATAATTCTAACTTATCCTGAGGTCAATGGAATTTCTGTTATTTGGAGACATAATAAATAAAGAGAAAATGAAAAGGAAGGCGGACAATTACAAAATGATCACCCAAGTAGAAAATCAAAAAGTGCGAATATTAACAAGAAGGCAAGAAAAGAAAAGAGTAATGGAATGAGAAAAAGAGAGTGTAAGAAGAAGGAGAAAACAGTAAGAAGAAAGTTGGTGAGCACAAGAATTTCGGAAGAGATGGAGGACGGAAATGCTAAAAAGATGGAAATAACAGAGAAACCGCAGACCTCTGGTATATCGAGTAGTAGAAGAAGCCATTTCTGAGGAGGGATATCCAATCAACATCATCTCTCGTGATCAAATGAGAATGATGAGTGTTGTAGGTAAGTTTATAGGCAAGAAAAGAAAAAAAAAAGAGAAAATAATAATGCAATGACGAAAAGAGGGTATTAGAAGACGAAGAAGAAGAAGGAGGAGGAGGAGGAGGAGGAGGAGGAAGAGAAGGAGAAAGGAATAAGAAGAAAGATTGTGAGCACAAGCATTTCAGAAGAGAAGTAAGAGGAAAGGCTAAAAAAAATGGAAGAAACAGAGAAACGGTAGACCTCTGGTATATCGGGTACTAGAAGAGGGCATTTGTGAGGAGAGGTATCCCAAGAATATCATCTCTCATGATCAGATGAGAATGACGAGTATTGTAGGTAAGTTTATGGGCAAGAAAAGAAAAAAAAAAAAGAAAGAAAATAATAATGCAAGGATGAAAAGAGAGTATTAGAAGAAGAAGAAGAAGAAGAAGAAGAAGAAGAAGAAGGAGGAGGAGGAGGAGGAGGAGGAGGAGGAGGAGAAGGAGGAGGAAGAGGAGGAAGAGAAGGAGGAGAAGGAAGAGAAGGAGAAAGGAATAAGAAGAAAAATTGTGAGCACAAACATTTCGTAAGAGAAGGAAGAGGAAAAGCTAAAAAGATGGAAGTAACAGAGAAACCGCAGACCTCTGGTATATCAAGTACTAGAAGAAGCCATTTCTGAGGAGGAGTATCCAATCAACATCATCTCTCGTAATCAGATGAGAATGATGAGTGTTGTAGGTAAGTTTATAGGCAAGAAAAGAAAAAAAGAAAAAGAAAATAATAATGCAATGGGGAAAAGAGAGTATTAGAAGAAGAAGAAGAAGAAGAAGAAGAAGAAGAAGAAGAAGAAGGAGGAGGAGGAGGAGGAGAAGGAGGAGGAGGAGAAGGAAGAGAAGGAGAAAGGAATAAGAAGAAAAATTGTGAGCATAAGCATTTCGTAAGAGAAGGAAGAGGAAAAGCTAAAAAGATGGAAGTAACAGATAAACCGCAGACCTCTGGTATATCGGGTACTAGAAGAGGGCATTTGTGAGGAGAGGTATCCCAAGAATATCATCTCTCGTGATCACATGGGAATGACGAGTTTTGCAAGTTTACAGAAAGAATCTGCAGTTAAACGGGAACCCAAAGCGCGGAGGCACAAAATCTTTATAAAGTTCCAGATGGCCTAATAGTCGCACAAGAGCTGTAGCAGAATCCTTCAATGCAAAGACAATTAAAAGAGTTTGCTGCAAGGGGAACAGATTTAATCTACTGCCCTTGATCTCCCTACGTTGTAATTATACCACCACAAATCAGTCATATCTCGACTGGTAAGCCAAAATCTGTTCTGATTACGAACGTGACTCAGTGCATTGCTATCTCAATGCCGTCCGCTTCTCAAAAGTCAGACCTGCACACTTATATCGTGATTGCCTTTTATGGGTCACAAATGATGGACGACCGAAAATGAGCTTTATGACTAACAGGCAATCGTTGATATATTTACGCGGGCACCTTCAATGTTGCCTAAAGAAATGTCAAGGTTTTCCAAGTGGTTGTTTCCAAAAATGTATATTTCGTTTTCCTGAGCGAGGTCGTGGTAAACGTTCGTTATGTCCAAGTTGTGTCTGGAACTCAAAACAGCGCAGTTATTAGAAAGTCTAGTTCCTTCTTCTTAAGCAATGTTAAGAGTTCGTAATATTAGAATGTTCAACTTTTGTTATTCCATTTATCGTAAGAAAAGAGCCACCCACTTACGGAAACTTTTCAATAAGAATGAACATAATAACTGGCAGGCATTAAATTTATTTTGTTAACTTAATATGTAATGTACACGTGGTACTAGTTTCATTGTTGTCACTTCCGCTTCCCTCCTGTGAGAGATGTGAAAATTAAGATATACCCAATATACTAAATCAAAATATCAACAAACTTCTCCTGAGGCCTATGCAATGTTACAGGAGGTCTATGGAGAGTTTTGTTTTCCCTACAGCACAGCTCGAAGATGGTTAAACATGTTTAAAGAGCGGAGATAATCGGTTTATAAGGAAACTGGACCTGGCGCTTCAGTTGTGCCCTTACGGAAGACAACATTAGTACCGCTGCTGTCACTTCAGTTCGTCCAAAAAGTCCAGATATCGGATTTTAGTGCAAATGCCTGTTTTGTTCCTTTAGGAGAAAGAAAAAAATAATAATATATGTTTCATGAAAATTGAAAGCTATTCGTAGAATTTGATAGTGCCCTAAAATGTGTCCTAAAATGGATATTAGACCGTAATTTGTTAATTATCTGCTTAAATTCCCTAAATATTTAAACGTTCATTATTTCACTACTTATTCACACACTCATGCATGTAAGAAATATTAAATGTAAGCTTTTGGAGGTGGGGATTAACACTACCAGGAAATGCAACAATGGGTGGAACGTTACATTTTCGTCAAATAGAATTTCAACAATAACAATATGACGGTTAGTTTGCATGCCTGTCTCTTTCCATCTTCTTATTTGTGTTGAAAAATTTGAAATAGTAGAACGTTATCCTGTGCAGTTTAATATGCCAAAAGATAAATAAGCAAAAACTTTGCTGATGCGGCAATGGCTAACAGAATTTTCACATTTCACTAACACTGGAAAAATAATATTCTTTGAGGATTGTAACAAACAGGTATATAACAATAGTTGAAATGTGTTTTAATAAGTAGGTCTGTATAATATTTGTACATTTGACTGAGCTAAATTCTTTTAAAGACAACTACTCTTTAAGCTTTTAAATATCGATAGTTAAAGTATTTACGGGTCACTGAGATTTTGGTTGTTCGAAACAAGTAATCAGAAATACGGCAATACAACATTTAGAATTTCAGTCCGTTAACTTCTATACTTTTTATATTTAGAAAGAAAAGAGGCAGCGTGTATAAAGGGTGGGAATGCAAAAGTTCAGCAGAAAAATCAAAGCAAACAAACTGACCTGACACAACCTATTTCATCCAACCTCAGCAGCAATTTCTATGCAGACTTAATCAGGGCTTTTGGTGCTGCCAACATTCCTTGGGATGCAATTAAAAATCCGGTTTTAAGAGATTTTTTTAAAACAATATGCAAACAAAATATCCCCTCTGAAATAACCCTAGAAAAAATTATTTAGGCAAAATGTACAATGAAACTTTACCATCCATTCGGGAGGATATAGGCGATTCTTAAAAATATGTCTCTGTAGATGAAACCTTAGCTTCTGTGATAGTACGGAAACTTAACCCTGATGAACCTTCGATTCCGCACCTTGTATGTGTTAAGGAACTTTCGAAAGTGAATAGCAAAACTATCGCTTGTTTTGTAAACAAACGCCTACAGTCTTATGCATGGCAATATAGAAGATTCTAAAGTTGTGTTGTTTTGTATTGATGCTGCCTCATACAGATTACTGCAGCTCCAGTTCTTAAAACGTTTAACCCTAACATCGATCATGTAACGTGTTTAGCTCACACCCTTCACTGGGTTTCTGTTACAATCAGAATGTTGCCAAGCCGTTCATTTTCAATATTAAAAATTGCGCCCCATACAGGTTTCAATGTTCAGAGAAAAATGCCCACATATTCCACTCCCTCTCACCTAAGCCTGTTGTAACACTATGGGGAACTTGGATAGGTCAATAATAGTTGTATTATTCTAAATATTCTAAAGAAGCGATCACAATTATTGAAAACTACCCGAATCCAATACTGCAGCGTGTATAAAAGCACAGTGTCTGAATGACTCGTCATTGATAAAAAATAACATCAAACTTTTCATTCATACCTGCATGTATTGAACACTTAGAACGTAAAAATGAATCTCAAATACTAATAGTGAAGGATGTCCAAGAGAAAACATATTGTGCTTTGGGTGAAACTGGGATAAAAGTTAAAAGTAAGTGAGACATTTTACTAAATACGAATGCACGATTTTTATTGTTGGAAAAAATATCAAGAATGATATTGGCGGAAAAAGTAAATGTTCCAGTAGGTATTAATGTTTCCATTATATCTCATTTGGAATTTGCTCCTCTGACCTCTGTTGCAGTAGAAAGAAGTTTTTCTGCTTTCAAAATGATTCCCACTGACAAAAGGCAAAGAATAACAGTGGAGAATTTAGAAAAAAATCTGGTGATGTGCTATGCAGATAATTGAGAAAGAGAATGAGTTTGAAACTTAATTTCAAAAAATTATAAGGTATATTTAATTTTATTTCAATATATTCAATTTATGCAGCTGTGTTTGTATAATACAGTTGTGGGCCTGTATTTCTTAAATTTACCGTTTTGTATATTTTAATGTACAATTTTAATTTTAGTATAATAAATAGGTATAAAACCTTAGTCACGTGTGCCTAAAATTCCTGGTTTTACTGAAATAATATTTGTTTTGTTAAATTTTGAGCTTATTTTAGGCTCCTAAAACTGTAGTTTTAGTACCTAAAAATCCGATATTTACTAATAGCATTAAGAACGCTTTCAGCTATTCTGAAAAGTTTACTGGGGTCACCTACACTTTGTTAGCTAAAACCTCGGACCTGAGACGTGCACGGTGGGTTCAAAGACTGCTGATTCCCGAACAAAAGGACGTTCGCGTGCAGTTTTGCATGCAATTGAAGATCATATTACAGGAGAATGCTAATAAAACTAGGTACATTATTTCGATCCTGAGAGCAAATAACACAACTCTATGTGGAAAGCTCCATCATCATCAACACTAAAGAGAGAGAGAAAGAAAAAAAAATTTAAAAAAATTAAAAGTGGTTGCTTCTGCAGTGAAATTTATGGTCATCTCATTTTCGATACTCAAAGAAAAGTTTACCAGCATGTCCTGAAAACTGTGAAACCCACATCACACGCAATAAAGTTGATATTACATCACGATAATGCACGGCTGCATATTGCAAATATTGTTGCTGAAAATCTCACAAAAATTAACGTGAAGTGTATCCTTCACCCTCCCTATAGTCCACATTTAGCCCCTGTTTTTTTTTTTTTCCCCCTTTTCCTTATATTGAAATGAATTCGTGGGAGGCATTTTCTATCATCAGAAGCAGTGGTGAAGGCTGCATAGGCGCTTCTGAAGAACGTCAGAAAGGGTTATCAGCATGTCTTTGAAGACAGGCAGAAATGCTGGGACAGGCACATTATTACTTTGACAAAAACCATTGAAATTATGAGTAAAGATATGCAGTAAGAATTATGATCACTCTTTATTGAACAGAGTTCGTATTTAGTTAAAAAAAATCAGTGCTATGGTACTAAGGGACAAACTTGAAAAACGTTAATTTTATCTGTAACATCGTAAACAGAGGGTAATAATTGGGGGAAAATGGTTTAGGATTATTAAGGTTAAATATACGGTGCTCTTATTTGAATTTCGGGCAGGTAGAGGACTGCTGCATACTGGAAAAAACAATCGTCAAGTACCGACGAGTAATGTGCATTCATTATGTTTAAAATGTGTGCTAATTGTTCGTTAGTTATGCCATTATAGTCTTGAAGAACGGATTTTTATGAACGACATATGTGAAAACGGATTCTTGCAGAGAAGTGGCAAGACAAATGGCAAAAAAAAAAAAAAAAAAAAAAAAAAAAAAAAAAAAAAAAAAAAAATTTCTCCTGAGAGTCGTATTCCAGGTACAGCATTTGTTCGCCAACTTGTTAAAAGTTACTAAAGACAGGATATCTCACTGACAAGAAACTTGTTCCGAACCTCCGTATTCTTACACAAGAAAAGTTAGATGAAATGCAGAAATTTTCTACCCAGATGCAGCAATGTATTGCCGCTGAGGGGCAACATTTGCAATAAGCATTATAATATCGTATCATTTTATGCGAAAGCATAAAATATATACAGTTTTTATGTAAAAACTGTAAATACTTTACGCGTGGTGATTCTCCCTCATGTCTTTCGGTTGCTCAGGCAGCCCGTAACTAAATAACCTTACTGTAGGTGTACCACAGGGTTCCGTTCTAGAGCCATTGTTTTTAATAATGATAAATGATGTCCAAAGTTAGCAATGGTCATACAGTTGTATCTATAGATTGCACAATTTTTCTTATTATAGAATAAATTTTGCAGCCAGTTAACAATACCATGAAAGAAGCATAGTTATGGTTTAAATATGAAAATAAGACAAATTATTCTCTTCACTCCCAATAAAGTGAGGATATGACTCATAATTCTCATAGTAATGAAAATGTTAAATTATTGACTATTGTTGTTGATAATCGCCTTTCTTGGAATTTTCATATTGATTCTGTAATGTGATAAATTTAAATTTGAAAATTTAAAAAAAAAATGTTTCCAAACAGTAAGATCATACAGCTGATTTTTAATTATTTCAAAGTATCTTAAGATATGACTTAATATTAGACTCAGGACTGTCTGAAATACTAGTAATACAGAAAAAAGTTGTTAGAATCTTAAAATTGTATACATACATTTGTTACAGTTTTAGAATTCTTACAGACATTAACGTGTAACTGAATATAATTGAAACCTTCAAGTAGAAAGTTAATCAGATTTTGAAACAAAAGTCCCTATTTTAATCTAATTTTCTGAGAGATGACAAAGAACTCTACAATATATAATATATATTATATAACTGTAGAAATAAAGATCTTCAATGAATTTCCTATGGCAACCTGTAACTTAAATTTTAACGTATTTGAAGTTGTATTATATAAATGACTATTACAATACCGCTCCTTTTATAATCCACGTGGTTTTGAATACGAAATTAAGAATGCAATGTAAGAATAGAATAATTAAACTTTTATGTTTACGTATTGTTGTAGTATTTTTCTCCAGATATACTACTTAGTATGTCTTATATTTGCTGAATGACTGATAAACGTTATTACATTTTCGAATTCTCTAAGAGTGTGAAATTATTTAAATGCACAGTTTTACATTTCATGTATAAAAAGCTAAATCAGTAGGTTAGGAACCTACGAAGCTAAGAACACTGGCTCCTGTTTGTACACAATTGCTTGCAGCTTATACAACAGGGAGCATGCGCCAACGTCATTGGGATAATTCACTAATTTCCCATAGGAGTTCCGGGTTCCGACTGCACCACGCCCGACCTCTCTCTGGGGTAATCACCGGCGCATCCTTTGGAATCCATTTCAAACTATATTTGGCTACCAGATTCGTGTGCAGTCCTAGATATAATGGCAAGAAAGAGTGTGTGGTTGTGTTTCATTAAGTGATGAATCTAGTTAGGAGTTTCGTGGAATTGGAAGCAGCCCTTAATTGCATTTAGGATCATATCTACTGAAATCGAACCTGGCTGTTATTCTAGCTATATCAAAGAGTTTGTTTGTCCTAAACATTAAAGTGCCTAGGGGACTAAATCACATTCTATAACTTTAAAACAATTTTAATCATTTATTGTAATAAAAGTTAAAATATCCCATAAGTTTTAAAAAATATATAGCACTGTGCCTATTCGTTAATGTATCTTTAATGTTTGTTTCGTTTGCACTGTACAAACAGGTGTTTGCAATAGGAGTAGATCGGGAAGCACAGGCTCGTTTTAAGTACTTCCTTCCTAAATTCATCATCATTATCATGGCCACTTCAAAGAGTAGGCAATTTAGTGCTTGTTCCGAAATCACAGGTGATTCTTTGATCTGCATTGGTCACGTCTGCATTTATGTTAAAAATGTTTGGGCAAGCTTATCATCTTCCACAATTTAGAAAGGAATTTTCCATTTATTTGTATATTCTTATATTTTATCATTTAACATATATTAAGTTCATTGTTTATTTCCTCTTTTTCATTTTACATATTTTTGTGCATTCTTTTGTTCTCCTCAGAAACGTCATCTCTGCTCCTTGTAGGTATTATGAAGCTATCTCTTTTTGGCATAATCCACTTATCTCCTATGATATGAATGAGTTCTTGTCCTGAAATGTCGTGACTGATTTTTACTTTCGATGTTTTAAAATTACATTCTGTGCATATGCAGTTTAAACAGGGTTATTTATACTTTTTTCTCCTTCTATATAATAATCTGATATTAAGGTATTGATTATTTGTAAATAAAATTACTCTAGTTTGTATTAAAACTTTCCACTAAGGTACAATACATTCATAAATTTGTACAATGTATTTAAAAGGTATGCATTTAAGCAAAAATTGTTACTAATTTTATTATTTAATTTTGGAAACAAATTTACAATATAATTTAAATTTTTAAGTATAGATGGTTAATCATATTTTGGATAGGTCAAATAACAGTTCATATTTTAATTAAAAGTTAATCTAGTTAGAATTTTCAAAAATTAACTTGATGCAAAATTATTTTTAGCCCAGGATGCTGAAAATGTTTGAAAATGTTACTAATAATTTCAGTCATTAATTTCTGTATATCGAGAGATGACAAAAGAATCTAGAAGAAGTATGCATAACTCTATCCGTCTAATGACAAGGACGAGAATGGGTTGAGCATTCTTAAAATCCTATACCAACCATTTTTGAATATTTTATAATGATGAAATGTTTAAGGATAGTTAGAAATGCATGCAAAGGTTAATGATAACTTATTTCAATGAATGAACAAAAAAAAATGTTTTAGATGGTATTTAAAGCTAAACAGACTAGAGGAAATTACAATCATGGACTTTTGTGAGTAAGTACTGTGCTGCCATTACAAATGTTAATGCTTTGGTGTCAATGCTCACCATTTAAATAAGAGCCTAATTTTTGCGTCAGGCAGGGCTTGCATCTTGCATTATATATTTTAGTTACTTAGCTAAGATTCACAGCAATTATTTTTTGCATAATAAAACTACGATATTAATATTTTCTAAAATTTGCGTCCTTGTTTATTAAAGTTAAAATTTTTATAATTCACTTTGAAGTTGAAATCAAATAGCCAACTGATATCTAGAATTTTAAGATTATTTTTCATTACATATTTCTTTTAAGTGGCCATTTATCTCCGCTTTAAAACTTATAATCTTTGCCTAAGCGAATGACTTCATATCAATCGAGATAGGGCCAATGAAAAGAATGCTACCTCCTAATCTCCTAAGGCCCCCCTAAAGGTTATCTCGGGCATTACCGGTCTTTTACTCATGCTCTCTGTAGAAAAGATGCATAACATAAGGCCATGTCTATCTACTCAATACATAAGTAAAAATTAATATCCAATTAAAAAATAAAATAAGATGAACTCAAAAACTGAAGGAAAAACCCTGAAAAATGCAAAAGATATACTGCAGCAATTGCACTGAAAGAGAGAGAGAGAGAGAGAGAGAGAGAGAGAGAGAGAGAGAGAGATCCTATGTAGGCATTTCTGATCAGAAAATATAGACAAGTCAAGCTTATTAAATTAACTTTTCTAAAGCATTTTATAGCACACTTCTGACTCTTGTCTCTGATAGTTCCACAGCGCTCTGGCTTGCACAGTAAAGAGGGAATTTCAAGGTTGTAGAGCCTTTTCCTTGCAATTAGCTTCTCAGTATTTTCAAAAGTTTCGTCAAGGCATAAATTACACAGGATAGTTCAATCCACCTGTACGGATTAGTATTTTGTATTACTGACATTAACTTTATGCATATTACCTACGTGAGTTTTTTTTTTTTTTTTTTTTTTTTTAATTAAGGCGTCTGAGCATGGATGCTTATTGCAGAGTACAGAATAAAGGAAACAGAATCGTCGGGCATGAAGTTGGTGTTTTTATTTTAGTACTTATATTTTTACTGAAGTCATAAATGTATACTCTATTTAAAACTAATAACTAACCTGTGCTATAAGAAATATTGAAAATGATGCCCCTCAGTGTCAATACATGGCTGGCATCTTCATAGGAAATTCCTGTATTTCATCTAACATTTTTGGCGATTCGGAACATGTTTCGTGTCTCATTGAGAGACCCTGTTACTCGCAACTTTTTAACAAGATGACGAACAATTTCTCTACCTGGAAATTTTTTCTCGCGAGTCGCCTTACCTCTTTTTTGCAAGAACCCTTTTACACGTATGTATCGGACACAAAAATCCGTTTTTTCAAAACTATATTTGTGTGATGGCATAATTAAAGAACAATTAGCATACAATGATGGAACCGAGTGGCTGAGACTCTAACATGGCGGATTTAATGTTACTTGTAACACAGTTAAAAAGCTTCTGCGACCCCTTGTTCCTGTACTGGAAATTAGTTTGGTACTGCCCTTCTGCTCCGCAATTTTCTGCACAGTGTTTTTCCGCACCCTGTTTACAGTGCAGTTTTAAACCTAATTATACTAGTATGAAGACGCAAATAAACAAAAGTAATATGGCGAGTGTGTTATATTTTTAAATTTGACGAAGGAGTTTAAAAAAATGCGTTTTTGAAAAGAGGAGCATAATATGACAGTGTTAATAGTAGAACTGGAACAGAAAAAGTAATTTATTTATTCTTTTTCTCATTTGTTTGTTTGGTAAATACTCTATAAGACTACTGCAAGAGTAGTAGTATTAATGATAATGCCCCTCAATTATAATCAATTGTACCGAATTCTTCTGTGTTATATATTTTTATCGAATAAAAGTATAGCATTCTCCTGTAAGTGGGTAAAATATAAGGATAGTTGAGACAGGGCATGTCAAAATTAACATAAAATCTAATTTATGTTAAATATACATGAAATGTCTCTGTTATTTATAATAAAATTATTTAATGTTCAAATTTTTGGCATGTGATTATTAATGATGTAAATGACAATTAAATTAAATGCAATATTAAAAATATCGTGTTTCATGACTCACAATTAAATCTGTTTCATCTATATCAGCTTCACTGTTATTGAACATTTTGCCTTCCCTTTCCCTATAATCCTTGTTAGATACCGCTCCATTCCGCTGTAGTTGACAATTACGTAGAAATAGAAGGAAAACAGTTATAAATGTAGAGCTGGCAATCTATCATACGGTTCGCGGTCCCGTAGATTAAAATACAAATAAGGGAGTTAAACATTGGGGTTTAAATGAGTAATAATAAATGTATTTTTATGTTATATAGAATAATTATATATCACATATAACCTCAAAATAACTAAAAATAGCGACATACTGTATTTAATTTATATCGTCTCCATCTTGGTCCTTCAGTTGGGGTTCAGCATCTACAAAAATTCAGAATAGGGCAGGCAAAATCAATTGGACAGAGTTCAGACTAGCTTTTACAATATCGAAAACTTGACAGTCACATGAAAAGTAACTATTACTCTTGAGCATTGCAAGCTGATCCTTCTGCCGTATTATTGAGATAGACTATCTACTTTACAAACAATACACTAACTCAAACAAGTAAATAAAATATATAGAGACAAGTCTTGCAGCTTAAATGGACGCTTCGCCCTGGGGTTGTGAATCTTTGTTGTCAATTGTTCATATGTGTGATATTCTTCTACCTTAGAAAGCCCTCAAATTTAACTTTCTGACGACAGTACAATCCTTGACTTAATGGATTGTCTGTGAGGGTTTGTATTTTGGGAAAGTGTATTGAATTTCCCTTCTGTGAATTGCTGGTCTACGTAATTTAGGTGACGTACTTACCGAAAGGTAAAAGTAAGGCCAATGCTATACAGGAAACGCGCCTGTTCCGCTCTCTAACCCATCGGTACATTCTCACCTTTTCTCCTTTCCATGACCTACCACCGCTAACATCAGATGGAGTGGTAAAAAGATTCATTCTTACCTGGAACAAAATGAAAGAAAGCTTATTAGGCAGAGTAAGGTAAGGATATCCTTTGCAGGGTTCCAACTATAACCTCAACATTTCTTATTATTACTAGCGTTTAACGGTCTATCACTGTGCTCTTATAATCTAAATTGAGATGCATAAGGTCATTCTAAAGTAAATTTCCATTGAAATGGCTGTAACTTCTGTATATACATACGATCTAATGAATAACGTTTAACGCCCGTTTTTGCTACAGAGGCACCACAGGCGATGGACACTGATTATACATGAAATGAAAGGATATATTTGGAAAAATTTTATTTTTAAGGAAGGAAACGTTCCAGACCTAAGTTTAGGGTACTCCCCGGCATTTGCCATTTATGAGGACTGAGGAAAACCTGGAAAAAAACCTCAGTCAGGGAGGACGGTCCTGGCGGGATTCGAAACCCAGACCTCCCGCTCACGAGTCCGCGATTTAACGACCTCGGCCACCCGTGGCGGTGTATAAAGATACCATTGTGCTTTGAAGGGAATGGGATTTTTACCATATCAATTTGTTTAACTTTAGTTGCTATGGTAACTGTGTCAGGCTTGTAGTTTAGAATGACAGCAATGTTCTAACTATACTTTTTAGCATGGTTTTTCCTTTACGAGTTAATATTGTGGCTTAAGGGGGGGGGCAGGACAGTGTAGGGAAACTAGTACAGGCGTTATAGTATTCAGTCGGTTAAACATTTAGAAGTGGCCCTTGGGAGGAATGAGTAAAAGTGGGAAAGCGCTTGGTGGTTTCCAACAATTTCTAGTCAAGCCAAGAGCAGGAACTTGAGGGGAGTAGAGTTACACCGACTGCTCCCGTGATATGTCACCAACTGCTTCAGTATGACCATCTTGGTCGACGTCCGTCCTGAACGTGTTACTCATATCCTTAGTGAATTTGATAATATTTGTAATTTTAGTGAACACGTCGGTTTCTTATTTTTCAGTTTATATTTTATTCGGAATCGGGATGGGCATTATGTTACTAGATAAGCATTGTAAGCTTCGTCCCATGTCGGACCTTATGATGATGAAGGTATAATATGATAATTAATTAGGGTGGCTTTACTAAGGGTGGTGATAATATTTGCCTCATCTAATGCTATTACGATTCAGTAGACAATTTACAAATGAATTTATAATATTTCTAACGTTATATGGTTTGAGAAATAGAACCTATTCTGTAAAATCGTTTTAGATACCGACGTCGCTAAAAAACGACGTGAGTGCGCTCTAGTATTATAAGAAGTCAAGAATGTTGGTGAAAATTCTGCATATAATATTTGTAGTGCTGATGATCTGTTCAGTAACGTGGCATATTCTGAGAAGACAGTTTTGACTCTATCCCTATAAAATGAAAATGCGTTTTGAACTGAAAGAACAAGATAGATTAGCGCCATTTTCGCATTGCAAATATTAACACAAATTAAGAATTACGTTGAAGACTACACACGTGTCTTGTGTATAGATGGGGCACATTTTGAAATAAACTGAGATATTAACATTCATAATTGCAAGATATAGACGTAAAATAGTCACAACATAACTGTTCAGCAGAATTGTTTGATCTCTGGTGTGGTTTTACGTCACGATTTATAATAGAAGAAAGGAAATGGACATGACATTACAGAAACACGATATAAAACTTTTGTATTTCCAAGACAGCGCTCCACATCACATAACCATTACCGTAAAAACACTATTAAGAAACCCATTTGGTGATCGTGTAATTACTAGATATTTTGCCAACAGTTTGCCTTCTAGATCATAAGATATGAATCCGGCTGAATACTGGTTACGGAATTGCCTCAAAAAAGGGTGCATCTTAGTGGACTTAACTACTTGAGGATATCGGACATCAATGAAAATATTTCTAGGAATACATTTACTAATGCCTTATATATGTGGATATTTCTTATTGAACGTAACGGTCGTGGTCATATTTAATTTTTTCTTGTGTGTTCTTTTATAATTTTCCTGTTATAAATCCCATTTCTTTACGAACAATTTTGTGCTTTGATTTTTGCAGAATATGAATACGCATCAAAGTTACGGTCATTTGGAACTGTAAATTAGATCTAGAATAACCACTATGTTCCATTATTTAATTAAAAAAATAATAACAAAAATCATTTTTTAAAGTTAATGCATCATGAAAACTCTACCACACATTATCGCCATCGAGCATTTATTTTGATTAAATAAGCAGACAAAAAGACACTTAAAATACTGAAAATGTAATTGAAATAGCGATTTATTAAAGATGAAAATATTAGTAACATCACTCGTTATTAATGAAAATGGGCATTTAAGATACTTCATTTCTTTATTCAAAATTATAGTACTTATGCTTACTTTTCTTGGTTACAAATAATAATTAGATATTTTTTCAAGGTGTCAACCACTTGCAAGAGAGAACATTTTTCATAATGGATGTAGGACGTTCTATTTACACTGAAGTGACTGGAGAATATTTAAAATAAGCGGAAGGACTCATACCAGTTACAACAGAACATTCATCTTTCAGGGCTTTATGGAAATGTTGATCAAGACAAGGTACAGTAGTTTGAAATAGCCCTGGTTTTAAATAGAATGAACGAAAGATACGCAGTGGTTTCTCGTCGAGTTCATGTTCCTGTCATGCGTTTATAGGGGAATCAGGTTGGTATCTCTCTTACTTCCATTTGAACACATTATACGAACGGTTTATTGCACAGATGTACCGTTTCCATCTTTCTCGTTTGCAATTGCTTCTTACATTTATGCAGCTGAGAAGTTACCCACAACCACAAATTTCCTAGAATTGCCTCTCGCTGATCGATACAAGGTCATTCGCCAGCACTATTCAAAACAATAGTACTTCTCTCATCCTCTCTATTTCCTAAAATTCGTATGTCCAAATAACAGTGTGATCCTTTCACAGATGAAGGTCTGGTAAAGAGCTTAAATGAATGGGTTTAGGAGAAAGTTTTTGACTACTTGAAAAACTGAATGTATAACAGGATTCTCAATAGATTATTATTTATTTTTTTTTTTTTGGAAGGTGAACATACCATTTAATTTTCATAACTTTTCACTCCGATATATTTAATTCTTTAAGTGTATTTTTAAATGTGTAAATAATCCTAGAAAAAGTACATAACGATACAAAACAGAAAAAAAAAAACTTAAAATACGTAACAGAAGCCAAAAGGCAAAAAAAGGCAAAATAAAATCTGACCCTACCGACCCTTAATATACGAAACATGTTCATTTCCATCTGACTCTTAAATATAAACACCCAAATAGAAAAGGCATTTTGCCTAACTTCCGGGCTATGGTTACCACATATGTAGATGATATAGCTAGGGGTTGTCATTTTACAGATAAATTTGCAAGAGAACACAAGAGATCATCAGTGGTGTAAAATATAAGAAAAAGGAAAAGAAATGTACGAAATTGTTAGATTTCTTTTTTAAAAGAGTGTTTAACGTTCGCTTTTACTACTATAAAATCATGGGCGATGGACATTGACAACACCTGTGCCGAAACGATAAATTTATAAATGATTTTTAATTCCAGGCTAAATTTAGAGTACCTCTCCAGCTATTGGCGTTAGTGTACTGGAGAAACTAGTGAAGGCTATATAATGTATGTGCACGTAGCCACTTGTAGTTTGTTTAAGGGAGGCTTTGTCCGCGAGTGTACGTTCCTGTTACTCAGCGCGTTTATGTGTATACATCATATGCTAATTGTTCTTCGTTAGTTATGCCACTACATCATGGTAACGGGTTTTTAAGTACGATACATACGTGAAAACGAATTCTTGCAGAGAAGTGGTAAGGCGATTGCAAGAAAATGTCCTTGCCATTATCTTACAGTTAGAGAAACTTTTCGCTAACTTGTTGAAAAAATAACGAGAGTTGATTTTTCGAAACGTGTTCCGAATGGAAGAAAGTTAGATACAATATAGAAAGTTCCCTTGCAAATGCAGACAATATGTTAGTGATATTATTATTATTATTATTATTATTATTATTATTATTATTATTATTATTATTATTATTATAATATAATTAATGCTACTCTTTCTGCAATACATTTTTATTCGTTCATTACTCTACAGGGAAAACATGTGCCGACATAAACACATTATGGGAAATTAAAAACTCTCTCGTTTCGTATCGCTGCCTGTAAGCAGCTTAAATTTTCCAACGAAAATGTATGCCTGGCATGTTAACTTTATAGACCGCAAAAGGGAGGTAGGAAAAAAAATAAATAAATAAAACAAGAGCGTCATCTGAGCGGAAGAATTACTAGCGCGCACTCCATCCAAATATGACGTTCGCATTGCAGCCCCTCTTGTGGTGTGCAAAAAGCTTCGTGTATTCAAATGGCGTCTGCTAAACATTCATGTGCAGACCGCTTCTGCAGTGTGTGTATTTTTTTATTCAGCAACACAACCTATCTCATTACAGCTGCGGTGTGAGCCGCTACAAACCTAGCGTAAACGAAGTCGCGAGCAGCGTGTGAAATAAATCACTCTGCCATGTGTGTGTGCGAGGCGGATTCTCTCCATATTAACAACCTCCATGGAAAAACACCAGCGTGCATTACCAGTCATACATTGCGGTTTTCTTTCCAGCCTCGAAAGAGATTCATCATTTGGAAAGCGTTAAGCCCTACCATTGCTTTTCTCTAACATTTTAACTAATGCGATTTATTGCTTCAAAAGTTCAAACGTTCACATTCTCTGCAGGCAGATATAGATACAACACAAGCTTTCACTTACCCAGAGCACTAAAGTAGTTAGACCGTTCGATACGAAATTTTCGCAAGCATTCATGATCAATGATATATACACGCGAGATGTTCTTATACATCTTACTCCACATTTAATTTACGATATATATTTATTTTTCTTTCTTTGAAATTATTGCCATTATTATCAATTTACAGGTGCTGAAACTACCAATAAAAATGTTTTATAAGGTGATTTATTCCACGCTAGTTGTTCGTAGGCTCACCACGTTAGGAAAAAGCGAACTTTCCCTACTTGTTAGGAAGCCTTTGCTCTTTAAGGGACACAATTGGCTATCTTTATCTTTACCTTTAACTTTATCTTTATCTTTTATGCGCATAAGCGCACTCAATTGCTTACCCTAACGAACTGAAAGCAAGTACTACATAATTTTTTCCCCATGTCTGCCGAATAATTGCTGATATTTTCCTTGCATGAGTTAAATTTCAATGAAAGTGAAAAAATTACCTGTAACAATAAAACAAATTAAAAATAGTAAAAAATGAAATTTAACAGGTGGTGACACTGATGATGCAAAAAATAAAATATTGGGAAAGATTTTTTTTTTTTTTTTTTTTTTGAAAAGGAAACGTTCCAGGCCTAAGTTTAGGAACCTCTCCGGCATTTGCCATTTATGAGGACTGAGGAAAACCTGGAAAAAACCTTAGTCAGGGAGGACGGTCCTGACGGGATTCGAACCCTAGACCTCCCACTCACAAGTTCACAAGTCCGTGCCTTAACGACCTCGGCCACCATGGTGGTAACTAATGACATATATAAGAGTTCCAAACACCTGAATTTATAATACAAGCAGCAAATAAACAGTTACTAATGGCCTGCCTTATGGAGTATTCCACAAATTAACGCTCAGAAGTGGAAAGTTATATTAAAACGCCACTAGTGAATAAAGGTTTTATTCTTTCCTTTCGTGTACAGTGTTCTCAATACAATTTTACATCCTTTCATTGATTAGAACAAAATCTTGTATAGGTTCTCTTTAGAACAAACCCAAAAATATGAAGGTTTGGACAAATGTGTTCCCAAAAGGGATGAGATGCAATATTCTGTTATTTCAATGAAATTATATATATGAATGCAGTCGTATTTCGTTCTGAACTCCTACGAACTTATGTTTTCAGATTTCACTAATGTGTTGTATTTATAGCTTGACATTTGGAAAATTCAATAAGATCATTTAGAATTCCAAAGTTAGATATAATTATAAATTGAAAAATAAACAATAAAAGCATTAGGTCATCCAATTATCTGATAACTGGCTAGGACTGAGTTGGTCGATAAGCCAACGCGAATTGTTAGCAGTATTACACAAGAGTCGATGGTAGAAACACTAGAGTGGCCGTTTAATTTCTTCTAATGCACTTAAAATGTCAAGTAATAACCCACGTCACGCAAGGAAATGTTGGAAAGTCTGTCTGTTATCTGATTAGGCATTACCCTTCTTAATTCTGTTAATGAATGCTACCCTTTAGCTCATTTGAAGTGTGCAGATATTAATAGCGTTATGACTAGGAACTCGGTCATCAGGGATGTTCTCTTCAAATAATCCTCTGATAGTACAAGTAGATTTGGTACAGACATACGAATCTTAATACTCTTGTGGAATAGGAGGGTGCATTAGACCTAGTATTTGCCATTTAGTATTCTTGGTATTTTTATTCTAGAGTTATTTTTTCGCTGTTCAAACGATACTGAGTGGTGCGAGACTCAACGCCAACGTAGCAATTCGGTAAAACTCGCCTGCTCGTGAGCGATGGCTTATTGGTCCATGCAGTCCTCCGTTACGCGTCGTGATAATTATATAATCGGATAGATATTGTAAAGCAGGTAGGAAAAAAAAACAATTGTTATAGGTTGGAGGTGCCCAGCATATTTACGTAGGAAGACTAGTAATTGAGCGTCGTGGAATGGATGTAGAACAATGGTTTGACAAATACATTTGTAGCTTGGGAACCGGAAGACGGAGGAATTCATTATGAAACCGGAGTAGTTAGACATTTTTGCTGACTTTTTAACCGAAGATAGATGGCAGTATAAATAATAAAATATTTAATTGAATGTGAATAATTTCTTTCAGTCCGACAGACAGAAAAACTTAGTAAATTATTGAGGGTTCTTTTGGTTATTTATTTTCTGAGACGTAACAAATCAGGTAGTTATATATGTAGAATATTAAAATGTTTGTCATCGATTACAACCTTAAGTGCAGATTTATGTTTCGTGTTACTATGTAATTGTCTCATTAAACATCAGACGGTTTTTTCAACGTGTTAGTGATTCATCTCAAGGCATTTGGAGAATTGGGACCAACGCAGGGAGCTCTCAGTTGCTGTGTGTTAACTATAGTGAAACTGGACATTTATTGGCTCATGAAATTTAAAGTCGATTTGAGATATTGAGTTCGCACTTGTCATAATCTGGCGCATAAATTTAGGGTTTTGAAATTGTTACGAGATAAGAGTTCAAGGAGTAGGTTGGCTTATCGGCTGTAAAATTCCCTTAGAAGGTATCTTTGCAGTCTTTCAGAACACGAACCTAATGCAGCTATGTTGAATAGTTACAAAGTCATTGAAGTCAGCTATTATGGTGCAAAAACTACATCCCGTGGACTTTGAACGTAACGAAGATAGGAGACTAGAGGAATGGAAAGAACCATCAAAAGCTACTTTTAATGTTCCTTATTAAATGAATGTTAGTTAGTTGAGTACCTAAAATAATTTGTCATATATCACAGAAAACTTCGCGCGCGCGCGCACACACATACACACACACATCCCAAACTTTTTTTTTTTTTTGAGTAGTGTTTAACGCCCGTTTTTACTACTGAGGCACCACAGGCGGTGGACACGGATGATACATGACATGAAATGATATATTGGGAAAGGATTTTTTTTTTTAAGGAAGGAAGTGTTCCAGGCCTAAGTTTAGGTACCTCCCCGGCATTTGCCAGTTATGAAGACTGAGGAAAACCTGGAAAAAACCTCAGTCAGGGAGGACGGTCCTGGCGGGATTCGAACCGCAGACCTCCCTTTCACGAGTCCATGCCTTAACGACCTCGGTCACCCGTGGCGGTACATCCCAAACTGTGAAGTGAGGAATGAATTAAGAGAAGAAGAAAGACAGCAACGAGGGGAAACAGAGTGGCAAATGACAACGAACGGAGCGATTACAAAATCCTATTTTCCAACTGTAGCTAAAAGGCTAAAAACCAACATCCTTATAAGCCCCAATCTTACAGCGATCCTCTCAGGACACGGGAAATTTGGAGCCTGTTTTCATCGCTTCAAAATAGCACAGAACGCATCGTGTGTATGTCAGGAGGGTATTCAAACGGTGGAACAAATTTTGTGGGACTGCAAAATTTTGAAGAAAGAGCGAGAAATATTTCGGAAAGATGTAGCAAAAGTAACTAGGCGATGGCCAATAGACAATAGTGAACTTGTTCTAAAATATAATAAACAGTTTAAAACTTTTGTAAACAGTATACATTTTGACAGTTTTCAAATCAACACAAATTGACTAATAGGATAGGAAATGTGGTGACTGAGAATGATAATGTAAAAGCATTCAAATATAACCAATTTAGGCAATCTTCAAATATGATTATGTTAAAATAAGAATGAAACTGTTCAAAAATAGTATTAAGTATAACATGTAACAATGAAATGATAGCAATGCATGTAGTGTTACTAATTATTATAGTAGTGGAGCATGCAGTAAATAAAGAAGATATTAAAACACACACACACACACACACACACACACACACATATATATATATATATATATATATATATACTATTAATGGAGTAATAAAAACTTCTAAAAAGCATAAAAACTCATAAAAAACACTCAGAGTGCAATATAAAAAGGTTCACATAAAATTTCAGACTAAAAACCGTTAAATTGAACACTAAAATCACACTATATTTCGAGCTTGGCTCTTGGTCACGTGATGAAAATGAACTGAGCTCTGGCAGGCAGCGTCTGTCGTTGTGAGGCATAGAGATGTGACGTGGCAGCAAAACTGCCAACTCTAGCTGAACAAAGTAGTTTGGCAAACCTGGCAGTATTACAGGGAGATGTTGAGGCCTGGAGGAATACGGGCTTTATGTAAAACTATTGCTGCCATCTCTACGTCTCTAAGTCTCCATCTAAACACACCTTACTTAGAGACGTAGAGATGGCAGCAATAGTTTTACATAAAGCCCGTATTCCTCCAGGCCTCAACATCTCCCTGTAATACTGCCAGGTTTGCCAAACTACTTTGTTCAGCTAGAGTTGGCAGTTTTGCTGCCACGTCACATCTCTATGCCTCACAACGACAGACGCTGCCTGCCAGAGCTCAGTTCATTTTCATCACGTGACCAAGAGCCAAGCTCGAAATATAGTGTGATTTTAGTGTTCAATTTTACGGTTTTTAGTGTGAAATTTTATGTGAACCTTTTTATATTGCACTCTGAGTGTTTTTTATGAGTTTATATATATATGTTTATATATATAATATTAACGAAAAATAAAAATAAAGTAACACTATTAACAATGTAACAAATTAACAGTAGTTATGATAGTAGAAAAGGATAAAAACACTAAGAAAAAGTCACACTTGAGATCGCTGTATTTCGGACTCGTGGAGTCCTTCTATGGCAAGAAGACAAGTGACCAACTTGTGACCACTTATTTAATTTCAATATATTCCTACAGAGTTCACCTATAGTATTCAGTCCACAATCTACAGACATAACGAGAAGACAGATGGAGTCAAAGCGACAAGCAAAACGCAAAGTTAACATTTTTCCTGTTTATAAAATAACGGCAACCAACATAAGATTTTCAATAGTCACATTTTGTTATCTGCAAGGATATTTTAGAATGCTGAGAATAATCACTGTAAACCACCTAGTGCTATTAGCTAAATGCTAATTCACGTGTTGTGAGTTTGTTAGGTCCAAGTTGTTAGTGACCTATCCAAGAGATCTTTACTTTAAGCATAATATTGTACCAGGTTGTTTTTAATTGCATCGTGCATAATTTTATATTAACAGCTTCACTAGTAGTGTTTGTGCTTGAGAAATGCAAATTGTTACAGATTCTACAACTTTTCTATTTTTTTTTTATTTATTTATTTTTTTTTTTTTTACTTTCTAGACTTTTAATGAAATAATAAAGTTTCCCAAACGTTATTTTAACATATAATTTAATTTTTTCCGCTAGGCGGACGTGCAAAAGTGAAATTCAAATTATGGAAAATCACCCTTCTAAACGCGATACCAATTGTAATTAGACACCTTTTATTGACCCTGTATATTATTCAATTGATTCAGATATAGAAATACCTTAATTTTTTAACAGGCCGGAGAAACTCAAAGGAACTAATGAAGGTTTTGCGCTATTGTTGGCTGGAAAGAACTTGCTGCTTGTGAGAAATGTTGTGCACCACTTGCTACGAATATATTAATATTACGGTGATAGTTTTATGAATTACGATAATCAGTTTAAATATTTTAGAAAATATGTAAATTGACAATTATGCAATGAAATACTGAATATATGCCGCAAAATATTGCAGCAGCCCACCGTAGTCACCAGCATTTATACATTCTGTACTAATTTCATTATAATAAGGCCGCACATGGGAGCGAGCTCACAATTATTAATTAAATTCATATATATATATATATATATATATATATATATATATATAACTAACATCTCTATTCAAAATGGAATGAAAACAAGGAAATAATGGACCAAGGTATTCTATGCAAAGTTAAACATTTCCAAAATTTAAATAATAATTAAATTTGTTGTGGACTCGACTTGTCCAAAGACGGCCATCCAGGAGCAGAAAGATGCAACGCCCACTGTCTTCAAGTTCCAGCTCTCGACCTCCAGAAACCAAGAAAGGGGGGGAAAAAAACCACCACGAATCGCCCTTCTGCCTTTCCGCACGTTTTAATTCTTCAACCGTCATTTCTAAATACTAACCGTCTCAATGTTACAATATACGTACTACAGCAGCTGATTTTACAACCGCCAATACCTGCCTACTGAGAACGTACTACAGATACTTCTTATATTTTGCTTTGAAAATTGTTCCTTCCTTTCACTTCATTGTGAAAATAGTTTACTTACGTAAACTTACATTAAACTCAGTAGTTTGGAATCACTAGCGCATGAAATAAATTATACTTAATATAGGTACACAAATAGAGAAGAAAATGCATTAATAACTTTGTGCCGATTTAATATTAGTTTTGTAGTTTACACGGAAATATAATTATTAGAAAAAAATAAAGGAACGAAATGTATTTAGCGTCCATCACTAAAACCCATGGCTTGATGCAACCAAATGGCATGCGTGCCATGAAAATACTTGAGAGTATAGCATGAAAAAACATGCGGCGATTCAGGGATACAGCGTGCGCAGAAACATCCAAAATACGAGTGTATGCAAAAATATTCCAAATAAACTCTTCATATACATAATTACAGAAGTATGAAACATGCATAAATGAGTTTTTATTTGATTTTCAATGATCAGATAAAAGCATGCATTTGCATATGAAACCTTGCTCTAATTATGTGTGATAATGCGATAAGAGAGATGGTCAAAGAAAACAAACCGTGTAGAAAAGAAAATTCCCCAGGTTCCTGCTTCATGTGCGCAATTTCCTTAATGAATTCAGGAGAAAAAAAACTTATAACTTGCAAATAAATCGTAGCTGAGCATAGTGCAAAGGTTATTTCGAAGTCTAAAAAATATATTTTGACAGTTTGCAGTTCGCAAACCTCGTTTTGAAAGTAAACCAAACTTTAAAAATTCTAACCATAACTGGTAACCGTTGATCAGTAATTGTCAAATGATAACATCAGCCATATCATTTTTAGTTGCATTTAATTTTCTTCAGTATTAGAACACAGGAAATCTCCAATTGTATACGAAACACTACTGCATGATCAAAAAATTGAAATATAATACATCTATTTTTCATGAAAGTAGAATCAATGCACATATTCATGTCATTCTTGGAACAATTATTTAACTATTTATCAGACAGTAAATGTAAAACTGCAAATTCTGCTATAACTCAAATAGCTGATGGCTCCTGGTCTTTATTTGAATAAAATTTTAAGACCGGTGATCGCATTGCGTGTCCCGTTACTTCTATCCCGATGTAGACAAATACAAATGTATCACTCTGCTGTGCATGGCTTCGATTGAACTTTGACCTTACTTTTCAACAAACTACCTTCACAGTGTTTCACAATACTATCAGCCGCCATTGCGCTACTTCTTTGCATTGAAACTAATTGCACTCTACCGAGAGCAACATGTGCATGAATTACTAACAATGAAATGCATAATAAGGTGTTCATAACGACTGATATCTCTCAAGATTATTACAGTATTCACTAGCATGGTTTTCTCCATGAAAAATAGTCCTTATTAAATTTTCAACTGTAATTACCTTTAGAAAGTAGTGTGCGTAACATCAAAAAGGTAAGTCGTCCTGGAACCAGTGAAAAAAGAGTTGCACCATATGATACATTTACATTAGGATATAAGTAACATCGAACATACAATAATAACGGATTATGGACACTTATTGTGTATAATTATTATCTGTGGGGTGCAACTTCTATCATGTAAAATAATTTAATGATTTATATTCAACACCCTCGTTTTGTGGAAGGAAGCCACTTTGGATATAGTTATGAAATATAACTTCACAATACGGGAGAAGAAAAACTTCCTGTTTCTAATTGAAAGTTAATATAATTAACTGATTAATAATGAATTATTGAACACATGTAACATTATATACGAATCTAGAACAAATAGTGGAAAAAAATGCAAACACGAAAATGTGTAAACCTATCTCAACAATACATATTAAATAACTACAAATATTTAAAATATTGAATTTCATGCCTTGAAACTTTAAATTTCTAATTCTTTACCACAGTTACCATATAATAAGTCATGAATTACTGGCAAGTAATTAATAAAGTATAAAGTATAAGCATATCATAAAATATTCTGCCTTAACAATGAATCAAGTACTGCTCATTAGTAACAATAATTTCGATGTCTTGATTTATAAATGCACATTCCGTTCTAAACCAAAACTACAAAAAAGGAAAACCTTAAGCAATATAATATGACTCAATTAAGAATTTTACCATAAAATTTTCAACAATACATTGTATCTGAGTCAAAGGGTACATATGGTGAAGAAGGCCCCGAACCTAACAATTTATAGTGAAGAGTCGAAATGTATATATAGCCCCTCTTGCTGGGTCTTCTTTCTATGTAACGAGGGAATACAAAGCACACCCCTCCGCAACACTGGTCTAGAATATTCGATGGGCTTGAACCAATGACAAACATGGCCTATTTTTATGAACCATGTTAACGTGGTCAGGTGGGGAAGAAAGGAAAAGAAGAGGGAGAGGATTGTGTATCGACCAGGAAGAAAAGGAATGTGCGCAAGAAAGGCACAGGAGGTACTGAAAAGAAAAGTGTATTCGTAATTAAACAATTCGCATATAGTACTAGAAGTGAGGAAGAATATCGGCACAAAACTGCAGCGATTTCAGAAATTAAACTTATGCCTGTAAATGGAAAATTTCTCAAAAGATGGGAAGAACGTGCGGCACAACAAGGAAGTTTCTAATTTCTTCTACGTCAAATATATATGCTTACTGTAGTTATAAATGTGAAATATTTTATTATAATAGCATTGAGGGGATTATTGTTGATTGTTGATTTGTTTTAATTACGGACGCTCTTTAACATCTCTAGTCATCAGCGTCCCATTCAATTCAGGGAATGAAACGGCCGACAAATTTTGCTCAGAGGTCTCTTCTTTCAGGCTTGAGGAGAGGCCTCTGAGCAAAATTTGTCGGCCGTTTCACGCCCTGAGTTGAATGGGACGCTGATGACCTGAGCTGTTAAAGAGCGTCCATAAATAAATCAATCAAAAAAAAATCAGGCTTGAGGTTCTTTATCGTGCCGTAAATGTACGACACGGGACCCACGGCTTTACTTCCCTTCCGAAGGAAGACATACTTAGGATTTTTACGCCCGAAAAAATCCATCGATCCTGGCTGGGTTTGAACCCGCGATCTTGGGTTTAGAAGGCAAGTATGGTTACCACTACACAGCCAGGATAGACTTTGAGGGGGTTATGCACGATATATGCTATTCCGCCGGCAGGTACGTGATAGCACAAAAAACCTTGCGAAAACAATGTATAAACCTGTCAGATAGTACAAGACCTTGATAATTCACCTGTAAAAAGATTTTACAGCTGGAAGGTTGCAACCTTTAAGCTTCATCTTGATGTTTTTCTCTCTCTTCATCTCTTACGACCCTGAGCGATTTTTGCACCTCTCATGACGACACCTGTTCAATGCAATGTCTTTTATCCCCGCTATTAAAAATACTATGACGTAATATTTTCCGGATATTTCTTGCATCTGGTCTTGATTTTACTTCTCTTAGCACTTACATTTTCTTTTTGCATCTACGACACTCTGAGAGGACTTCTTCCATTAGTTCTTGTGTTCAGAAAGAGTGCTTATGTTTATTTAGTTGTCTTGAGTTCTTGGTAGAAAGCATGAAACGCTTTAATGCACTTCTAAAGAAAGAGCAAAAGTAGAATATCAGGCGTCGTAGTTTTTTGCAACCTCCGTAAGGACAACAAACGTGAATCTGGAGCAAGCCTTGAGCCACGGCTGACAACTCTATTAGGTGATATCCCATTAGCCTGGCTACCGGTTTGTCTCAGAGGGTGCCTCCCAAAAAAGGAAAAGCCATTCGCTGCAAGAAGTGGCTACTGATATCTTCTGTGACCCATTTAGAACGACTTGCTTTGTATTACTTTGTGGGCTTAATGCATTGCGGTTTTTCAACCTCTGTCGTTCCCAGCTAAAAGCTCTGCAATATCACTTTGGTTTTAACTACTTAAAATCAAATAAACATATTTTCGTATAGTAGGTTTCTTTTTAAGGTTTCCAGTTGCTGAAAAAGAAGAAACAAGATTTGCTATAAGAGAAACTAAAAACTGATCATCAGGAAATGAGTGTACTAAATACAGACTGAGATCGCATGTGACAATTTGCACTATCATTATTACTTTTTGAAAAAAGTGTCCGAAGTCACTTTTTTGTCAGGTAGGAGTTAGTAGATTATCCATGTCTTAGGGTAGGCATAGAAATGAGATGAAAATGAGTAGCTGATTATGTACTATAATATAAAAATGCACCCAGTTCAGTGACTTCAGTGTTTTCTCAACATACAACGTGGTAGCACTGGTATAAGCAAATCTGACTTCATTTGTTGCTTTAAATATTGCTTTTTGTTTCATTTGTCATAGAGTGGACAATGTGTGGTTGTAAAGTGATTTTCTTAAACATTAACAGTCATATTTTGTTCGAGGTAGGGCAGCAAGTTTAGCAGATACATTCCAGCTACACAAACACTAGGATCAGAATGACTGCGAAGCTGATGCTCACTTTTTTCTTTCCTTCTTGTTATTGCCGTCCCTTCTTCCCTAACTTTGCAATGTATTTCACACATAATTTGCTCGTTGCGCAGAAAACCGTTTACACACGTAATTACACAGTCCTTGTTCCTGCCTAACTGCGCCGGAATACCTAGCAACTTGAAGTTCCATTCTTATTCGGAGTGACGTAATGAAGGTATTTATCTCTTGGAAACAATTATGTAATCCCAGTTACTGCTTCAATAAAATAGGAACAGAAGGTACCTATATCTTACACAGTAAACAATATTAACAAATATGTAATATAACATATAATTTTATCATTTATTTTTATTTTCAGGTCATACTTTATGTGTACTCACTAATACTTCAGTTGCATGATATTGGTCCTTTTTGGCAACTTAATTATCCATTTTATATAGTTGGCTAAATGCGTCTATTCACGCATTAGTTCGTTGATTTGTTTTATTTATGGACGCTCTTTTAACATCTCAGGTAATCAGCGTCCCATTCAATTCAGGGCGTGAAACGGTCGACAAATTTTGCTCAGAGGCCTTTCTTTCAGGCATGAGGTTCTTTTTCGTGTCGTAAATGTACGACGCGGAACCCACGTCTTTACTTCCCTTTCGAAGGAAGCCATACTTAGGATTTTTACGCCCGAAAACTTCATCGATCCTGACTGGTACTGAACCCGCGATCTTGGGTTTAGAAGACAATTATGGTAACCACTACATCACCAGGACCGACATCTTTTCACGCATCAGGATAAAATCAGAATTGGAGCGAGCAATAGAAGGATACCTTACGTTTTAGCTTATTTGCAGCTCGAGAATGAACCATCCCTACGGCACAACAAGCCCCATCTGTCTGCAGTAGTCAGTCCTGGTGGTGTAGTGGTAACCATACTTGCCTTCTAAATGCAAGATCGCGGGTTCAAATCCGGCCGGGATCAATGGATTTTTTCGGGCGTAAAAATCCTAAGTATGGCTTCCTTCGGAAGGGAAGTAAAGCCGTGGGTCCCGTGTCGTACATTTACGGCATGTGAAAGAATCTCAAGCCTGAAAGAAGAGACCTCTGAGCAAAATTTATCGGTCGTTTCACGCCCTGAATTGAATGAGACGCTGATGACCTGAGATGTTAAAGAGCGTCCGTAAATAAAACTGTCTGCAGACCCACCAATGAAATCAGACAGGGTCATCGTTCAGTTCGGGACTTCGGTGTCACAAGTAAACACCTAGCTACGGGACCAGACTCCTAGGTCATAAGGGGAAGGTCAGAAATGTACAGTTGACCAGAAAATTTCTGCCGGTTTCTTTTACGATACCATATTAAACTTTGACAATTTGGAGCTTATAGTTTAAATTTTTCCTAGTGTCAAACGCTAATATTCCAAAGAGCGCGGTCAAACATGAGCACCCTGAAGTGAATTATATGTACTTGCATGCTCTATGAATTTAAATTGAGGAACAATGCAACTGCAGCGATTCTTCGAGGATGAGTCATGGACAGAAATACAAAACTATAAATGGTGCTCTCTTAGCCGGCTATTGAAGCGAACAACGAGACCAGTGAGGACGTGCACAACAATTCAACGTCAGTATAGCTCCTTCTCTATCAGCTTGGGTTCCACGCGAGTTGGCAATGACTTAGGAAGGACACATTTCTTGATAGATTGCTGATATTAGATCATCTACGATCCTCACCGACAGCTCCTAAACCACCGAAACTACCATTACACCAAAAGAGGGTTATGCTATGTGTTTGGTGTGAACCGTTGCCATCCGGCCAAACATTCGATGCTAATGTACTCTTAGCCAGATGAAACTTGTTCATGTTGAGAGTTGAAAACTAAGAAATCGCATTGTGTTTTACTTTTGCATGATAATTTGGTAAAATATTGTCCATTTAGATTAGAAGACTCCAATGCACACATCATATTACCCAGACATTGCGCCATCACATCCTTTCTTTTTATAGCCTCCAAGGTAAGCAAAGCCGATTTGGAAACTGAACTGGGTGAATTTTTGCTTCCCACCTTAAGAAGTCTATTAAAACAACATTCATAGTTTCCGTCGCTTTTACAAAAGGTCCTTAATGCTAACTTTATTTAATACTAAAGATATTCATTTGTTCAGGATGTGATGCTGTGAATATCTGGTCTAAGACCTACAGAAATTTTTGGTCATCTCATGCAATTAGAAGCATCCAATATAAAACTATGGAATGGTCCTCGCCAAAAGGTGAGCAGCCATTAAGATGAAATAAAGTGAAATAAATGGAAATATCACAGGAAGTTTGGGCTGCAATCACAGGAGCTCAGTGTTTTAGCCAATAGAGCCGATGGGATGGTCTCCTGATATTACTTCATTGACCAATGATAGACATATATTATTTTTCACTGGCATGTAACTAATTATTGCAACTGTTGAGAATTATACCTTCACTTGAAGTAACTGCTGGTGACTGCTCAAAGAAAAACATAGGTTAGCCAACTCTATGATTATAACGGCGAGGAGGAGCCGACAGTGGCAGCTGAGAATTCGACTCATTCCGTTCCTACAAATGTCATCTCCATCTTTTGCTGTGATCTTCGCAAGTCTCTAGCAAACTTGTTAATTGAAGAGGAAAACTTTCTGATTCGATAGCAAACTCATCTCCCTTCAGTAATTATAACCTATTTTCCATAAGAAATCCCAAGTTGTAGTTTAAGAGTTTCCTGAGTGGAAATGGGAGAACTTCGAATGATGGAAATGTTTGTCTTTAGCAATCAGAAAGAAAGCATTTTACTCTTGCTAAGTATGGCAGGCCTCTTTGGCTTTGCATTCAATATTTATTTTTTACACGAGTATAATAATAATAATAATAATAATAATAATAATAATAATAATAATAATAATAATAATAATAATAATAATAATAATAATAATATCAAGAGATGACAACCACTTGAATAATAGTTCGTTTTTTTTTTATTTTTTTTTATTTAAATATTACAGTGCGAACTAGCTTACACATGTTTCACGTGCAGAGTTATAAGATTGGTGCTCGCTGTCTGCAATGGCATACCGTACGAAATGTAACATAATGCAAATTGGAAATGCTTTATTGAAGAACACGGTCGGTGACAGTTGATATAAAAGAAATTGTCCTCCACTGGTCTCAAGCAGAGCAGAAGGCATTTGGACTTCGAGTAGGGCAGTTGATTATTTTCTTTAGCCTGTGGGAGCTATTCTCTTTGCCTCAAAATTTAGCGGGTGAGTCAAAGTATATTACAAACATACTTCGATCTAAATTCTTTCCGCAAAGCAAAAGCGTTAAGTATTGGGGTTTCAAATTCGTGTATTGTTCCGCAGTTATAAATGGGACATGGACTCTAATGTAGTATGTTTTGCATGGGAGATTATTATTATTATTATTATTATTATTATTATTATTATTATTATTATTATTATTATTATTAAATTGCGGCCGTCAGATACTTTTATTTTTCTTCTAGTGAATATTCATGCTGGTAATAACAAAAATTATATTACATTGTTGTATTAATAGAAGTGTTAAGTAGCAGCTCTGTTTGTTTATTTGTTTGCTTGCATGCAGAGCTTTTAGGATTTATTCGTAACAAAGTAGAAGGAGTGTTCCAAAATGATTTTCAGCAGTCGCCTTTGTACTTTATTTATTATGCAATATGGTCCAATAATACATATGGGATCTCAATATACTCCCCACCAACGTCAATGCATAGTTGCTTCTTCCTAGTAACTTCAAAATGGCGCAGCGAAACTACTATTTGTGAGTACCACGCCACCTCTCGTGGACAGCTGCTTGAATTTCCACGTTATTATTTTTTTATATACCTCGCAGCGAGTTCGTTATACTGTCGAATAAGGCATGATCAGAAAGAGCGAGATCCGGTAAACATGACGGGTGCAAGCACTTTGTGATCGTAATGCTGGTGGGCATTATCTTATTAGAGAAACTCTGCTCTTAATCACTTTTCCCTTTCATTGCTGAATCCTGTGCCCCAGCCATGTCTCGCAGTACATTTCCCTGTTGATGACCGCGGACTCCCTGGATGTTTCCATTGTATGATTCGGACTTCCTTCTCTGGCGTGTGATAGTCACCGGTCATTCACTTCTCCAAACTATCCAGATCTTTATTATGCATTTCCAGTATTCGACGAGAGACACACACACTTTTTTCATATTCAAATCGTCGAGAATAATGTTGTGCAGGGTTTGGCGGCCGAGACCTGTCTGAAATTCCAGTTCACCAAAAGTTATGTGCCTGTCAGTCATAATGAGTTTAGACACACCTCAATGTTCCTGGGAGTCCGCGATGTTGGCGGAGACGACCAGTACTTAATTCTCGTGTGCAGGTTCCCTGCTGCTGGTGCACTCATTGAGCCAATTATAAATGGTTTTCTGTGCAGAAGCTTCTTGACCACACACCGAATATCTGCAGTTTTGATGCCGTCCTACTAAAACCATGCAGTCTTCTTTGTCCATGATAGCCACCTTCCTACTTGCCCGCGTCTTTCTCTACTTGACAACAAACGAACAGTATCCTTTCGCTACACACTCTGTTCACAACCGCCATCTAGCGTCTACATGGGGATAATAACAGTCCATCGCCGTATGAATGAACATAATAGATTGCGCAGTTTTCGTAAAACACCGCTATCGTAAATCATTTCCAAATGCTCTCATAAATATTTGTCTAGATCAAAGTATTTTGCGTCGTTTATGTATTATGCTTCAGATGTAAGTTTTATACAAATTTTAATCGATTATTAACAATAACCCAAACATCCAAACTCGAAACATGTATTCCTGAGAACTCCTGTTTCCTACGTGCAACAAGCCTATACATTGCAGCCTGAAACAAGATGCAACGAGGAAATTGCTGTAAAAAAGAAAGAAGGGGAAAAAAGCAATGTACGCCACTGAGCAACAGTATTAATTTCTGAGACCGCTATCTTAAAGAAATCATGTACATAAGAATGGCAAGTGGTTTTTACAGTGTACTCCTATTACCAAAGTAGTATGTTCGTGATTTGTTTAAAAAGTATTGAAAGACAGATTATGCATATAAAAATACAATGACTGTAAAGATAGTTCTTACGGAAGCGATAGGAGCCGTTTTGTCATACAGTGATCAGCAGATTAGATATCAGTACATGCGATTTTGATTTCGGACAATTCAGAACAGCAAATCAACTACTGAGGTTTTGGAAATGGAATACTGGAATAACGAACCGAGTTGCGAGCATTAACCAGCAGTTTCACTATCAAGTTACATAGAGACAATTTATTAAGGCTGGGGAGGGGCGCAATGCTTGCGGAATAAAGAGGAAATACAGGACCTACAGTGAGACCTTAAAGTGTAAAATAAGAATAGTGAAGTATTGGTAGCAAATTATTCATGGGAATCACACTGTAATAACGGTATCTTAAGACCATAAATGGCTGGCGATGGAAGGGAACATGACATGGGCATTCTAATTAAGAGAATGACGTGTGGAGAGTAGAAAGAGCGCATGAGGGAAGGTTAAAAGCCACTTAAAGGATAAGGATAAGCAGCAGACAATTGCACAATTCAGAGAGATGATTTCGCTGGAAGTACAATCGGGGATAAAATCTGAATGAGGGATGGAGCAGTACATCAAAACAGGGGACAAACTAACACGACATGGACTAACGTGACTCAAGACCAGAGACGTGGCAGAATAAGTTCCTCGACGAATATGAGCGGAGAATTTGCCCCGTCTGTGAGAAGGTATCGTGGACACATATAAAGGCTCTGAAGAATGGAGAAAAAAGCATCTATCACATTCCTTTATGGGATTAAACAAAGGAGATCGTCATGCTGGGCTCTGCTGGCAGGCATAGAAGCGGAGAAGAGATTAGGTAAATTTATGATAAAAGCGGGACAGCTTAGGCCTGAAAAGACTGATAACTGGGGAGAGGGTGGAGGAACACATTGATTGGATCCAAATTACTAATGTAAATTATTACTATTTTTGTGTATATATACATGTATATTTTATTTAGTAAATTTTCATTTTATTATTGAATATGTTTTATAGTTCATTGTGAAACATAATTTAATATATTGTATTAAATAAAAATACTTGTTCATTATAAAACTGTATAGTGAACCAGTGCGCCAGTTGAAGTTTTATTGAATTGGTGCCATTGAAATAAATACCGTCGCCGCCACCGCCACAGCCGCCGCCACCGCCGCCGCCACCACTATTTTATCACTGTCAAATTATTAATTAATTTTGTCTAAAATGTGTGCCTGCAGACGAACACCCCTTCGAACTCCTGTAACCCAGTTTAGTACTGATTATAAAATAAAATTAGTACAGGCGAACATATATCAATTCTGTCGGCGATTAGCACGATTACGTTTAGCCCAAAATCAACTCTCTTTACTTTGTAAAATGGGCAAAGACATGGGCTTGAGATACGGACAAGACAAAAGACAGCACAAAAGCAATTGTATAGGGCCGCAACAAGAAGTTTATAACACAGCCATTTGGTATCTCTAAATGAGTGACGAACAACTTTCTTCAGCGTTGGAAGCTCAAAGAAAGCTACGGTTAAAAGAAAAGGTTAATTCTGACGTACTTAGTTTTCTATGAATAGAACCTTATACAGAACCAGCCAAGGTACAGCGATAACAATAATAATTATAATAACAAAAATGTATGTGCGCCATTATCACTGCGTATACATACTTTTTACTTACAAATTATAATTATGTTACATTAATGTGCAATTAAAAGCTATTGAAAATAATATTTGTTGTTATAGAATATTTACTAAGAACAGATTTATATAAAACATAATTATTACATAAATATTCATAGCTTGAAAAAAGGCTATTAAATATTTTGAAACAGTTATTATGTACTCCTCTTCGATAACATGTCAAGGTTATTGATGACATATATACATTTATTTCTATTATTTTCCTTGTTAAAATTACAAGTGTGTAAATTATGTATATATATAATTTTTTTAAAATGTTATTGACAAAATTTCCAGGGCTGTTCAATAAAGGGGGATCATGATTTTTATATTAACATATCTTAATTCATCCTCATTATTGTGTTATAGGAAAGAACAAAGCCCCCCTTGAACATTGCATAGGCCTCAGTTGAAGCTTTGTGCAGAATTTTAGAGAGAGCAGCATATTGTTTGTAGCCAGTCTTGTCCATTTTGCTACAGGCGGAAGTGAACGTGTCTCCACTTGCAATCTCCCATAGGCGGAAACCGGAAGTTATAACAATGAAACTAGTACCACGTGTACATTACGCATTAACCCAACAAAGTTGTATACAGGTAAATTTTAGTACCGGTAGAAAAATTATGATCATTCTTTAGTGAACAGCCCCCTTATACTAAATTTAGTTAATAGTGTAAGATATTTAGATTTCTAAATATCTACTTTACTATTAAACTTTGTAAGTTAAAACAATGTCCTACTTTATAACAAGATGAAAATGGAAAAATAAGCAGGTTTCATTGCTTCAATTTAGCTTAAAAATTCAGCATTGGTGCTACATGCGGCAGAGATTTGGGACCTAATTGTGATGAATATTGACAAGTTTGTTTTAAGATCAAAAATTTTAAATCACCTTTCAAGCTCAGTTGTGATTTCACTAGATATTAATACAGCGATAGCATAAACTTAGGAAGTTTTTACATTTTACAGATTATTTGTGTTAATTAGAAACAGCAGCGAAACAAGAACTGGGTCTTAAAAATCGCATTATTAAATATTAATTATTGTTTCCATCGTACTTAAACATTTGTTATCCCTTCGCTTAAATATAACCAATACAACTTGACTTGTTATGCAAAACATTACTAAGCGGGGTACCAATGTGAGTAGCATTTAAGATATGCATTCGCAGGTCCCTGGTTCAAATCTCTTGGGGCTGGACAGTCAAACTTTTTTTTGATGGTTTCTCCTGGTCGCTTTAGTGCGATGGTGCGGTGTGCGGTGTGAAGGGGGCTTGCATTTTGGAAAGGCTTCTGCCCCAGCGTCTGGTATTGCAGAGGGCTGTTTGAGGGATTGGAACTTCTTAGCGAGGGTCGCCGTTGGGATGTTCTATCTGGAAACAATATCAGAGACCCCGTTTATGTCCGTGCTTCATGTATCCTGACCGGAAGTGCCTTTCACTGGAGAGAAAGACATAAATGGCAAGCCCTTGAGTAAGTCTGAAGCTTCGAAATATCTCCCTCAGTCCCTAACAATCCAATCCAATTCTATGCAGGGGGAAACAAAATGCCTCCGCGCGGATGGTTCATTTGGTTTATTTGTGGATGCTCTTTAACATCTCAGGTCATAAGCGTCCCATTCAATTCAGGGCGTGAAACGGCCGATAAATTTTGCTCAGAGGCCTCTTCTTTCAGGCTTGAGGTTCTTTATCGTGCCATAAATGAACGACAGGGACCCACGGCTTTACTTCCCTTCCGAAGGAAGCCATACTTGGGCTTTTTACGCCAGAAAATATCCACCGACATGCCTGGATTAAATTTTGGGTTTAGGAGGCAAGTATGGTTACCACTACACCACAGGACAGACATCCGCGTGAGTGTAGAACAAGAGTTTGAGATTTACGAAATGGCCAAATAAGTTTGCATTGAAGAAGGGACATAGAAAGAGCTGGAGGGGAAGGCAGATAAGAGTGACAAAAGCACTCAAAATACATAATTCGCAATGAAATGTTTTGTTAAGAGTCATTTAATTACATAATTAGTTTAATGATAATTTTCTTGTTAATTAAGACTTCATCTGTTAACTTAAAATGCATTATTGACCGTTTCACATGAAAAATTAATAAAATTAAATGTCTCAAATATTTGGCATTATTCAATTAAACCCTTTCATCATTAATTATATCCGAAATAAAACCTTTTAATTGTATTAGTATTACTGGTATATTTCTAATGAAATTATACTGCAAAACGCTAAAGGCGAAATACTTTTGGCCGGAACTGTATGAAGCTAAAAGTTAAGCCTATAATCACAAAGGATGAGCCGTGGATACATAATTACACACCAGAGTCTGAAAGAGCTTCAATGCAGCGGTTACATAAGTATCCCTTACCCACCAAGAACTTCCGTGCCCAAGTTGTAGTGTACTTAAAACATCGGACATCTGCAACCATGTGTATGCGAGCTTTTTGTAGAACAGTGGCTGACTATACTGCTTATGTTTACAAAAAATATGAGCGTTGTCAAGGAATTTCTCTTAGATACATATAATGATTTAACTCACGCAAATACCACATATGTAATGGTAACCGCGTACGTAAAATTTTTATTGAAAAATTTAGACTGTAATTAAATATTTTCTCCGAGCAAACTTTGGTGGCTCGTGATATAAAACGTCGGTAGAGCATTACCTTCACGTAAGGAGTTTAATTTGGAAATAATATCGAGTATCTACTACACAGTTTGAGTATTGATATACATAATTAACTTTTCCTTACCCGCAAAGAAATTCTCCCAGCGGCATGATAGCTCAGGCGGTTAGAACGCTATGCAACATTTGTGAAGGTAGTAGTTTCGAATCCTCACATACTGACACTTTCCCCCTGCCGGAGTTAAAGGAGATTTGCCATCACTACAATCATTTACTCGCTATCATAAATTCACGCACACAGTGCGCTATAAATTGATATTAACAATTTTTTCCCGTTGAAATCAAAGGAGACTGCCACCATCATAGTGATTTACCTGCCCCTGTCAATTTATATTTACGAAAAGAAGGCCAACGTATGCCGTCAGGCCGTAGGACTGAGTCCACCGGTTTCTAGGATTTACCCGAGGTTAGTGTTAAGGTTAGTGTGTGTGTTAACGGTAGACGCTTGCTTTATACTCCGAGATAGCGAATTAATTTATTAATTAATTGCGAATTCAATAAGACAACGCGTGGTAAAAAGTGAAAAACTCAGTTTTGTAATAAGAAACAACATTTTGCAGTCAGAAAGTTACAAAAAACAACTCATATATTACGTTACGTTTAACAAAAAGTATACATGCAAAATTTACACTTTCACAAGCGGCCACGTAAAAAGAAAAATACTTATTCTGATCTCTCGTTCGGCACTGAGGATTACGCCTCTCAACGCTGTCGCTCGGGAATGGAGCTGTTGCAGATCGGAGAATTTTTTTTTTCTGCCGGTAACGGTAAATCATAATTAAGTGAATTTTGAGAAAAGGTCGCCTTATTCATTTGTATTTTGTTTCTCAGAGCTGCCACTAGAAGGACGCGGATTGCATATAGAGAACCACCAGAGTCAAAACACAAGTTGTTTGTGTGTTATTGATGATGCGATAGCAGTGGATAGCTGCAAACCTTTATAAAAACACACAAACACCAAAATAACAAACACGTAGGCACTAGTTAATTTTGGAATCGTGGGATCATCACGTTCAGTTAGCGTTTACCTTTCTGCGCGAAGATTTATCAGGGCTATTTGTTCAGATAATTCACCCAGGAACACTCATGTTACGCTTCTTTAATATCTCCTTACACAAACATAAACTGTAATTTGACTCCAGCAGTTTCACTCCTACAAACTCTCGTGCAATCAAGCCTTCTGAGTGAAAAAAAACAACAAACAAACAAATAAAAACAAAACAAAACACAAATAAATAAGACAATATATTCTCAAACATTACTCACAATACACGACATCAGGTAAATGCAATAATGCATATTATGCACCGGAATGTGGTATAGAAAACCAAAGCTGCCAACAGTATACCACACCAATCGCTTCAATATAGCCGAAGATAAATGCTATAGCAATTAAAGAAATGCACCTAACCACAGACATAAAAACAAGTAGCGAAATCATAAACCATTAAACGTATAACGAAAAAAAAATATAGCTAAACGAAGTCTCAAAAATTATATTTAGTAGATTCGCAGTATTCGTCGGCTGGAGTCAATCAACGATACACATTTTTCCCCGCCCTAGAAGCCGCCCACTATCCTTTTTTTTTTTTTTTTTTTTTTTTTTTTTGCTGTATTCGCTATCTCGGAGTATAAAGCAAGCGTCTACCGTTGTCACTGTGAAATCAGGTCGCAAGTGCAGACAAATTCATTCTGAAGGGTTTGAGCCGTACCAAAGGATTCTAAGAATCATATCAAAGCAGCGCACTGTTACTAATAAATTCATATTTCAGAAATCATAAATATTTTAAACTTGAATTAAAAAACGGAAAGCGACGAAATCAATATATATATATATATATATATATATATATATATATATATATATATATATACTGCTATACCTCCTGCACCCTGCATGTAGAAACAGGAATTCCCTCAAGATTCAAGTTAGTACTTGTGGGTCAATTTAAAAACAGCTTATGCACGTAACAGCAACAAATTCTAACCATGTTCCATGTCATGAACTTTAAAATACCTGGTTTAAACTAACATACTTTCAGCGTCACAATTTACACTATCCTACCCTCCCTCTAATATCTCGTCTCTTTCTTCATATTTAGACATTTGTTTCTCTCGTCCGCAAAATGACAGAATCATGGAAAAGGAATGCCGGAATTCCACACGTTGCTCTATAATTATTACTGAACAGATTAAAATATTTTCACTGCTAAAATGTTTAGAATGATGTGACATTTTTACATGCATGTATGAGTTTCCATAAGGAATTTATATGTCGAAAGCAAACCCATCTTGCCATATCCTGATTAACAATACTGCTGTAATGTATCGAGTCATCCAAATATATGATGACTGACACGGCAGCGAAAACTACTTCAGCCGATAAGCCATAGCTCACGGTAGTACGCGCTGACGGGACAGCACTAGAGTAGGTGCTAGAAACACTACAGTGACAGTTTTAATACATTCTATGCACTTAAAAAGCTATATACTCATCCATATCATGCAAGGAGATGCTGGAATTACCTGCTTTTATTTACTAAACATTATTATTACATCTGCTTATTAAATTACCTTTCTTAATTCTCTTGAAAAATGAAATTTATCTCTTGATGGTTTTTATCCTTTAATTGGTATAAAGCATGTGGATACTATTAAATTATGAATCACATTATAACTTGGGTCTAGTTTAGATAGGAATGTTTCTATATATAATATTCTGACAGGACGAATGGCCTTGGTACGGTCATATGACAATCATAAATAAATACAATAGAATGATTAGGTATAGCAAAGGTCATTTAGTACTCTTAGCATACTTTACTCAAGGACTATGCAGGTTTTTTTTTTTCATTTATGCTGATTGGCGTGAGACTCAAGGCCAACGTAGCAGTTCGGTAAATCCCTTCCACCCGCCCGGTTGACTATGAGCGATAGCTTATCAAATATTTGGATGACCCGATGATTACCTTCAAGTGTTCATTGTCAAGTGTGAGTGTTGAAAATGAACATCTTGTTTCAGATAGAATATCACACAACACATTTGTGTCTTACATGGTACAGTCGTGGCGACTAGCGAGGATAATGACTTTCGACTGTCATGCAATTGATAACTTTTAAGTGTTTAACGCCCGTTTTAATTGCTAAGGCATAACAGGTGGTGTACACTGATGATGCATGATATAAAATGATAAAATGGGTACGGATTTTTTAAGGAAGTTTACGGTATTCCCCGGTATTTGCCATTTATGAAGACTGAGGAAAATCTGGGAGGACGGTCCTGGTGGGAATCGAACTCCAGACTTCCCACTCAACAGTCTGCGCCTTAAAAACCTCGGCTACCAGTGGAGGTAACTTGATAACTTATCTCCAACATTTTCTCACTAGGATCAACCTAATAAAAGCAATTTTATGGAGTAATGTATTTGTTAAGAAATAGCGTATATTACATCTCGGCATTCTTTAAAGATTTTATTTTGGTGTACGTATATTTTAGTAATTACTTATTGTGAATGCAATTGTGACTAATGGTATAATCAGAATTAATATGCAACGCTGAAATACAAGCAAAATAAACGAATCAGAAGGCAAAATATGTATATAATTAACGTGTTTGTTTAAGGCATATCTACTGTTTAATCAATACAATTGTTAACACTCATACACATTACCAAATTAAAAGAGGAAAATGTACACCCACTAATGTGTATGGCGCTTATTGCTTGCATTCGGAAGGTGCCGGGTTCAATCAGCTAAACTTTCGCTGTCAAGTTTCATATATTATTTTGTTGGTTCTCTTGCAAGGTCGAAGATGCCAGAGCGATGTGGACTGGCGCGGTGTGATAGAGGCTTGCGCTCTGTAAAGGATTCTACCATGGTAGTTGGAGTGCAGGCGGGCTATCTTAGGGGCTAGAACAACTCAGGTGGGGATGCAAATGTTAGGAATCCCATCTGCGTGCGCGCAGTCACAGCCAGTTGAACAATAAAATGAAAACAGCTATTTTTAAACAAAATGTTTTTTTTTCCCTTGGGGCTGAGATCGCCCCCCCCCCGCATCAAATACTTCATAGTTGCTTAGGGTTAGACTAATATACCAATTTTCAAATAATGTTTTGGTAAATTATAAATTTATTTATTTACAGGAAGTCGCTAAATGCACATTTAAATTGTAATAACTAAGTAGTAGAGTGTATTAAAAGTAATTTCAAATTTCAAATTTTACAATAAAATAACAAATTATTTTCCAACTTATATCTGCTGCTAAATTATATGCAATACCAAAACAACTAGGTAAATACGAATAAGTATTTTTAGTTTTAAAAACAAAATTAATCTAGAATAGTGCACTGTTTAAATACAAAATCTATCCAAGATTAAACTAGATTATTTTTATAGCTTTCTCAATAACAAACTTTCGTTTAAAACTATATACTGCTTTCAATGTTTTTTTTTCCTTCTAAAAATTAGAAAAATATTCATTTTTAGTTCGTGTACACCTTAGACAGAGAGAGCAGAGGTTTCCAGTATTTAAAATAAAAAATTCCCAAGATTAAGTGAAATTAAACTTAAAGAATGTATTTTTATTTGTTGAGCAACAGTAAACAGCATAGTGTTTTAAGATAATAATAAATAGGCATATTTAGGGTTCAAGAATGCGTGCAACAATTTTCTGGAGAATATAAGGGCTGATGTTGTTCATTTGGTTTATTTACCGCGCTCTTTAACATCTCAGGCCATCAGCGTTCCATTTAATTCAGGGCATGAAAAGGCCGATTCATTTACTCAGAGGCCTCTTCTTTCAGGCTTGAGGTTCTTTTTCGTGCTGTAAATCAACGACACGGAACCCATGGCTTTACAACTTGGATTTATACACCCGAAATCAAATGCAGTGGTTAGTGACGTAACACGGAAATACACAAAGCGAACTTCCGCTTTCACCGTCGCTTCAATCCTAGGTAACAGGAACACACATTGGTCAGCAAGCTATTTCGGATTTAGAAACATCATCGAAGACTCTATCGTATGCAAGGATTCAGAACAGCTTAGAAAATGACAAAAACCATCACCAAAGAAAACAAAAGGCTGCAGCACCTGTAATGTTTTAAAGTGATTACGTGTGCTAGATAAGCGCTTTAGTTTATTTTATAGCCCTAAACTCCATTTTGTCTTATTTAAGAATTATCACATTTCTCAGAATAAACATTCTCTGCCTGGTTTTTTGAATAATGTTTTAACTACTGAGGCATCACAGATGGCGAACACTGGTGAAGCATGAGATAAAATGATAAATTGTGAAAGGATATGTTTTTAAGGAAGTAAACGTTCCAGGCCTAAGTTTAGGGTACCTCCCCGGCATTTGGCATTTATGATGACTGAGGAAAACTGGAAAAACCTCAGTCAGGGAGGACGGTCCTGGTGGGATTCGAGCCCCAGACCTCCTGCTCACAAGTACACGTCTTAAGGACCTCCGCTACCCGTGTCGTGTCTGTCTGACAAAGTTCTCAAACAATCAATGTGAAAAATTATCATGTCTAATTAGAAGCTTTATGTTATTTACTTAATCCTGTAACTTACATATATTAAATTGAATATTATGAAAAACACCAACTATAATTAATTGGAAATGTCTTAACTATATTAAATATCTCTAAACATATTACAATTTTAGTGCAATATTACTAGACCCCTGCGTTAGGATACCGAGCAGCTCCAAGCAATATGCAGTATGTACCTGTGCATGGAGTATTGCTTGGTGGCAACCTATCCCACTTACACAGCTCTCCTTCTGGAGAAGCAAGGAAATACCTTCACTGTAGTTTGAACTGTTTTCACTCACCATGCTCTCCGTTTAAAGAGATGATTATATGAGTAAGAATACCCAACGGTATCCAAAGTGGCCAGAGGCAGAGGTCTAAATACTGGAGCTACATCACTAGATTTACTCATGAGTTCAACCTAAGGAGTATTTTGGATGAAGTAAAATCTTGCAAACTTGAAATTAACAATTTTTTTTTTTTTTTTTTTTTTTTTCACATCTACACTTAGAAATTTTAAATAAGACAAATACCTGACTGTCTCCGAGCTTCAGAGCTGTTAAAGTTAATTGCTCCTACTACAACAAGCAATTCGCGTCGCAAAAGAGAGGGTTTGCATACCTACTACAAAAGTTTCTTATCTTCGATGATGCTCTAAGCAGAAAGACCTTGGCACGACGTGAAAAGAACTCCAGATGTCTCGAACAAAGGAAATTGATTCCAGGCTCCCTTTTCTAAGAGAATTCAAGAGCTTTGGTAAGTACGGATATGAAATCTTAAATAGGCTCTAGCCTCTTCACGACTCTTCGGTCGCACAGCCCAACCGTACTGTAAGTAATTCATTAGACATCTACTTGGCACTTCGGCAGTCCAGAACAGAGGAAAGAACGGAAATGAGGATGGAAATGGAGGAGGAAAAAGCATCACAGAGGATAAGAGGGACAAATAGCGACTGCAGATATTTCTGAGAGAAAAGCATTTGCAGTTTTTCCGATAGTTTAACGTACCAAGGAAAGAAAGAGTGAACGAAAAAATGCATAAACAATGTAAGAAAATACATTTTAAAACACAGTAATAGTGGAAAGAAATCCAGTCAAGCTGAGAGGCACCACGAGCTCTTTGCCAGGATGGAACAATTTTCACTTCTCCTTTACTTTGAAAAGCGAAATGGCAGATACTTCGGTAATCACAGGGCGAACATTTTTAACAAATGAAGGGTACAGGGGAAAATCAACAGAGTCCAAACAAAACTTGAAATGAAATATTGGCAGTATTGCATGTTTCTCGGTCAGCTTTTTCATCATGTTAAATAGTCGATCCTGGTGGTGTAGTGGTAACCATACTTGCCTCGTAAACCCAAGATCGCGGGTTCAGTCTCGGCCTGGGTTGATGGATTTTTTCGGGCGTAAAAATCCCAAGTATGGCTTCCTTCGGAAGGGAAGTAAAGCCGTGGGTCCCTTGTCGTACATTTGCGGCACGAAAAAGAACCTCAAGCCTTAAAAAAGATGCCTCTGAGCAAAATTCATCGGCCTTTCATGCCCTGCTTTGAATGGGACGCTGATGACCTGAGATGTTAAAGAGCGTCCGTAAATAAAACAAATCAATCAACAACCATGTTAAATCATTATACAAGGGAAAAACATAATACTGCCCACGCTATAGCCAGTTGAAGAACCTGCAAGAAATGGAAAAAACCAACAGTCACAAAGTTTTTGATGTACACAGTCCATGTAGCGGCGAAAAGTTATAATTAGTTAATCACCGAATGTACTGATGTTATTACATTGTTTCAGATCGTGTAATAGCTTGTTTTATGGTGAATTAATTTACTTGCATAGCTTTAACTTTGTAAAAATGGCATTTACTTATCCATGTGTGGCCATTCTTTCATGGAGCCAGCCAAAAATATGGCACTGATCCCCAAGACTACAAAGGTTGAAATTCCTGATGACTGGAGAGAAGTGAGTTAAGCCTAATTCGTTTGTTGTGATCATATGAGAACAAGCAATGTTCATACGCTGGAGTATATTTCTTTCTTCCAAGTCGTACACTTTTGCTGTCACCCCACTCAAACAGCGAACATTCCTTCAGTCAAAATAAACACCATACAGCCTATGCTCTATGGTGTTTGACACTTACAATGGAGCATTCTTCTCATCATTGGTAAGGAATCAAAGGAAAAAGAGGTGAAAAAGCCACTGCCACAAGATGTTTAGGAACCAAACCAGCGCTACTCACCTACTCCTCTTTGCAAAGAGAAGTGCAAGGATCTGATGGTCTTGATGAAGTTCTGTGAAGGTGATGGACCAATAATTACTACAGCTGGCTACTTGCTGCCCATTAGCCAAAATTATTGCCATCTGAACACCAAAATGATATCCCTAATGTTGACAGTGATTTTAGAAAGGTTTGACAATGAGATCCATATAGGCCTCCCTTCAGGCTTCGAGAGTAATGTCTGTCAACATAAGTATGTGTTTTGTTTTTGTAATTACATAATACAATTTAAATTAATTTAATAGGCTTAACTGTATTTTGGTCTTAGAAAATTCACAGGAAAAACCAACGTAGTTCAACCACGGTTAATTAAATAATTATAGTTTCGGATTGAAATAATAATTAGGACTGTACTAAAATTTAAAAAAAAAATATTATTATTTGGAAAGGTACAAAGGTATCCGAGATTAAGCGTTTGAAAGTTTAATTTTGTTCTCTGTAAAATTAGGTTTTTGGAATCTGTTGTTTTTCCCTGTGCTTTTCATATAGCTTTGGCATTTAAACTTCTAAAATAAAGAAGAAATAAAAACAATCTTGTCTTTTCCGTACATATATCTCTTTCATTTTTATTTTTAAGATGTTTTTAGTGGCAAAGTCCTTTGGGGCTCACGATAGAAAATATGCAAATCGGTATTTGCCTCCACGAATAAGGAAAACTGGGGGAAGCTGATTAATTGATTGACCGTTACTGGGAATCAGATTGGATAAGTTATATATTAATAGTCCATAATGTTTCACATGTCATTGCAGTTTTACAGAGAATCTTTAGGGATTTATACTATCAATATTAGATTAGTAATAAGGATCAAAGATACCGGATCACGAAAATTGAAATAACTTTAGAGAGCATTGGGATGGGGTGGGTGTGGGAAAAGGGAGAAAGAAACGGTAATTATGTTTGGAGGCAGGTACAAAAGGAAATGAACCAACAGGATATGTAGTCAGATTGCGGAGTAAATATAACTTAGTTTAGCAAAGACCTCAAAATAAGATGGAGCATAGAGATGTACATACATAATCATATTCCACGAGTTCTCAAAATAGATCGGATGCACCATGGGGTAGATTGGAAGGTGACTAAAATACAAAATGAGACAGGGCAGAGAATATATATTTCTTCGGTAGACAGAAAACTGG
>CM060830.1:50812500-50832500 GCA_030762175.1 Metallyticus violacea
AATTGATAAGCGAAGTATCCCAAAAGCATCCCAAAGTATCCCAAAAGCAGAGGATTTAATAAATCATTCAAATAATATGAAAATTGCACAGTGCTAATAACTTTTCATGGTTACTTATTTTTAGTTCAGTTCTGCCAACTAAAATAAATAAAAAAAAAATAAAAAATGTCATAAAATCCCAGAAAATACCTAGTTTTAAATATCCTTTAAATCGTTCTGCAGCGTAATAATAATTACACTATGAGAAGAATGAATAGTGTTTAACGCCCATTTTTTCTACAGAGGCACCACAGGCGATGGACACTTATGATACACGAGATGAAATGATATATTGGGAAAGAATGTATTTTTTAAGGAAGGAATCGTTCCAGGGCTAAGTTGAGTGTACCTCTCCGGCATTTGCCATTTATGACTGAGGAAAACGTGGAAAAAAACTCAGTCATGGGGGATGGTCCTGCTGGGCTTCGAACCCCAGACTTACCTATCACGAGTCCGCGCCTAAACGACCTCGACCACCTGTGGCAGTGCACTATGATAAGTTTCTGCGGTATGCACATTGTTGGTGTTATAATTATTGTTCTTGTTATTATTTCTTTGCACTAGTAAATGGTAATGGACAGTAGTAGATTAATCATTTTTGTACATAGATGATTTTATATAAGCCGAATTTATATTATTTATATGTTTCGTTTATATATGGGAAACATTTTTAAAAACTCAAAATTGTAAAAGTGTGTTTAAGAACAACAATGATCGGTCATGTGAGAAACGTTCTCAAAGCTTAGAAAAATTATGGTGTTTGGGAAACCGATTTATTAAAAAACTTGACTTACATTGCACAAAATTACTTTTTGTCACATTTCTTAATTTGTTTACAATTTTAAGAATTTTTCTCACATTACCAGTCAATATAAAAGCATATTTCAGAACAACAAAACTCAATAAATATTTAATGATTTAGGATTGTTAGCTATAGGAAATGGGTTGTGTGAAAAACTAGACATATCAGATGTTTTTGGTGAATTTGCAAATAACAGGCAAGAAGAGCGCTACTCTAACTTAATGATTAACAGTCGGTTAGGTTTGATACATTGTGTAAGAATTTTCTATATCAATAAATTTGAAATAAATACTGTATGGGTTTTCCTTTGTTAATTACATGGTCCTGTCATAAAAGTATACTAATAGTCTTCTATGGGATGGGATAATCTGTGGGTTAATCACCACCAGCATTGTTTAGGGGCGCCTAGCAAGCCAGAACCTGCTCGGCAAATAGCAATGCGTATTATAATCGACTTCTTTAAGCATAAGTGTTTTAAAGACTCTACTTAGGCAATAATAACAATTAGGCGAATGTTAACTTTACACAAGGGTGTGGGGGAAAGATGACTTTTGACATATAAAAACTACTACCGTGTAATTAAAATGTTGGTCCTGGTGGTGTAGTGGTTACCATACTTGCCTCCTAAACCCAAGATCGCGGGTTCGATCCCGGCCAGGATCGATGGATTTTTTCGGGCGTAAAAATCCTAAGTATGGTTTCCTTCGGAAGGGAAGTAAAGCCGTGGGTCCGTGTCGTACATTTACGGCACGAAAAAGAACCTCAAGCCTGAAAGAGAGGCCTCTGAGCAAAATTTGTCGGCCGTTTCACGCTCTGAGTTGAATGGGACGCTGATGACCTGAGCTGTTAAAGAGCGCCCATAAATAAATAAATTAATAAATTAAAAATTACATACATAAATACATAACATTCAGAATGCTTCGCAGTAATTAATCCCTGACCACTTCGTTGAATTAAAGCATGTTTCTTTCTCACATTACTTAGCTGTTTATAGTAATTAGTTTAAAAACCATGTGGTTTTTTTTTTTTTTGTTTAACACATTTAATTATTTTAGATACTTACACTCGTTTTATTCATCTGGCCGTTACAGAACACGGCCATTATTTCCATCTTGTTAATATTTTGCCTTTAGCTATATGAACTTGATTTGCTCCAGTGCAGCTGGATTGTAGAATCGATTTGCAATCAGCTGTTACTAGTTCGCTCAATCTAGGCAGAGGAAAGTTTCGCCAATTACACTTTGGACGGGGAAAAGTTACTTTACATGGCGCTTTGGACTTGAGCCAGAACGCCCAAATCCAAGGAGTAGATTCACAGTGAGAAAGTTCCAAATGTCCCTTCGTGATAGTTAACTTTGTCATTACTCTCGTGGCAGCACAACGAGAAATTCTCCCGGCTTATCCCAAGCTGTCTTAACCATTGTTTTCTTATACCCTTCTTTACTTATCGTTTTATAAATAGGTTTGTATCATAGTTCATATTTTTAAGAATTACTATATTGGACAATGCATTGGCACCATAAAATTAACGTCTCAAAAAGTGTTCCAAGATATATAAGTTAAAATATATTAATACTTTATCCATAACAATATTTTTTTCTTCCTCTCACTCTATGCAATTTTTACGGAATAAGTTTGTTACAAATATAACTTATGCATGTCGCATGGGTCCTGTGACCGTACGTGCTTTTATAATACATGAAATTGTACAAGATGAATTTAATTATTAAGAAAGAAAAAATGAATATAGAAAATGAAAAGGAACAGTACAAAATACATAAGTTACGCCCCTACACATAATGGATAAATATCTCTAATATATCTCCCCTACCCCCCTCCCGGCTGTCTGCCTTTTCCGATCTGAGCTGTCACACTTTGTTTAAAAATTACCTACTCCCTCCTCCTCCTCTTTCCTATCGTCCAGCAAAGATCAGCACTGCCGCTGTCCTCTCCCTACGAAACAAACGGACTTTCATAGTCACTGTTGAAATTTTCGTTGAGTTCAGTCCTGTGTCAATAGTAAAGTGAAAAATAATGAATATTCTAAAAAAAATTTAGATTCTACATTTTAACAAACTATAAGCTAGATGAAAGGGCGAGAGAAAAAAAGCCTCGAGCTGATCATAGTGATCAAATCTGTTCATTTTATATCATTGAAAGATGGATTCAGTCATTTCAAAAAGGGCGAGAGGCTTTGAAAGACAATCTTCCATCCTGTCAACCTCGGGAAGCTCTGAAAGAGAGAGCAATTCAAAGAGCGAGGAATTTGGTGGAGGAAAGTCGGCATATTACGTTGAAATGCTAAGTATGGAAGTTGGCATCAGTGTTGGCAGCACTAACAGTATACCCCAAGAATATTTAAAGTTGCGAAAAATCTTTGCAAACTATTTGCATTTTCCCTAATTGATGAAGAGTGGAAGAGGAGAAAGGTATATGCCAGGAAACTGCTGAGTATGTCTCCACCAAATTGTCCTAAACGTTTGACAGATGTATGCACTGGTGATAGAAAGTTAGTTTTGTTTACTATACCACCCCAAATAAACTCAGAACTGCGTGTGTTTGAATGAGAATGATCCAAGATCAGTTCTTCAACAAGATTTTCGTTCTCGGAAGCGAATGTTCATTTTTCTACAACTATAGTGGTTGACAATTAAGGAATGACAATGAATGTAGAATACTATGGCACCAATATATTGGATCTTTGACTTGAAGAACTGAATTGGCGGCGTCCAAAGACAGGAACTTCAAGGCTGTTGCTTTTGCACGACAATGCAAATGTGAGGAAACTGAAAGTCGCCAAAGTCCTGTTGTTTGACCATCCACCCTACAGTCCTAACCTTGCAACTTGCGACTTCTGATTGGTTCTTCGAGAGAAATCTTGCATTGCTGGAAACCTTTTAAACCTTGCTCAAGCTATCAACTCATCTCTGTTGACAATATCTCAGTCTCAGTATAGTAGCGCTTTTGTCAAGCGGTTGCACCGTGTGCCTGTGTGTGTGTGTGGGGGGGGGGGGGTGTAGAGTATTTTGAAGGGATGTGAGGATAAGAATTTCGAATTCATTTCTTGGTTTTGAAGGTAAGGCTTGCAAAACTTGAATGCCCTTCGTATTGCACATGAGGAATTGCATATGAAAAAACGTTCTACTGCAAGTCAAAATCACATTCGTAAGAAAATATCGCAACGATATTTGAAGCTGTTTAACAGCAACTTTATGGGTTGACATAACTGTGGATGAAGTCGATCCACCATTACACACAGTGGATAGAAGTCGGTTGTTCATCGCAAAAGATAATCTCCGTTTCATCTGCAAGAAATATTGCGTCATCATTCTTTGTGGAAGCTGAAAGAATTTTACTTATTGCTTATCTTCAGAAGGATAAAACCATTACCGGAAAATACTATTCCAATCTTTGAAACAAACAAGATAAAAAATCCGTGAGAAAATGTCGATTTACAAAAGGAAAAAAAAAAATCATTTTTCATCAAGACCATAAATACATTTGTTCACAAGTGCTCTCAATAACCTCAAATTTTGATACGAAACGTTTAATACACACTACAGTTTTATCATTAACTTCACCGTGTATACTCTTTAAGCACTCCTTTAGTGATTGCTCTTAAGGAAATTTAAATATGGTAATATGCGGTTCAATACCATAACACAACAAATACAACAAGAGCAACCCATGTTGCACTAAACATTTTCTATTACATAAGTTCCTGTAATTTTATTAATGAACATTAACGTAATAAAAAACAAAAGAAATAACATGCTTCTATTGATTTATTTCCAACTAGAAACCACTGTAATAAACGCTTACTAGCGAGAAAGCAGTTGAGCTTTAAGTTTAATGATGAGAACACTGAGGGATTTTAAGTATGAGTTGATCGAACTTCCACCCTAATCCCCAGTTCTGGCTTCCTCTCAATTCCATGTGTTCTCAAAGTTTAAAGTCTTTTTCGCTAGTAAGTTTTTTTTTTTTTTTTTTTTTTTTTTTTTTTTTTTTTTTTTAGCGTAAGGAGCAATTGCAGCTGTTGAGGAGCATTTCTGGAATAAATTTTTTAAAATTTAATTAGTTTTTCATAAGAAACAAAACGAATAGTAATTGTTTTTAATATCGGAACTCAAAGCGCATTAGCCACACTTTTCCACAATACGAGGGTCATTTCAAAAGTTTTGTATAAATGAAGTAAACATATTTTTTATAAAAATATAAATTTGTACTTCTCAACATAATCTCCAAACTATGTTCGCTGAACTTTTCATTATTTCATCCTATCGAAAAAAAAAATGTGATTTATCAAGTGAAAAGTCCGGAGCTAAATTGGTGCACTTTCACCTGTGCGTCTCTCTACTTATGAAGCGATGCTTTATCTAGGAAAAAGTACATCTTTTTTTTTTAACCAATCTGAGACACATTAAATTCAATCTTGTAATTATCGAAGAAAGTGGGGTTAGGTTTCCAGCCAGTTGCCCACTATAGCTTCCATGCCTTTATTGCTGTCGAATTGCCGACCTCTCAATGCTTCTTTTTACGGTCCAAACATATGGTAATCTTAAAGTGATAAGTCTGAATTTTGCCTTGTTAAAGCAGCTGTACGCAGCCAAGCGTTGTTTTGGAGGGGAAAAAAAAAAACTTCCCCAATCGGTATATGACGTCTTTTTCGCCATTTTGTCTGAACAAGAAGCTGGTAGTGATGAGCTGCATTGGCCATTCGAAGTTCAAGAAGAAAATCCATAAACAAAATGCCTTGGAGTCCCAGAAAACCGTATAGGGAGGCCTGGAACGAGGTCCAAGCAGGATACCTGCCTGATAGAGAGATGGCATCCATCGATCTCGAAAGCTAGGTAACCAGCTGGGTACCGACGGAGATAGAGGAAGCAGAGGTCCATGGCAGATCATGACCCGATCTCGGGTTGGCGCGACGTAGGGAGAAGAAGTGTTTATAATGATACTACATGTAATTAGAGGTTTGCCATAATATTTAGTATCATAAAAATCATCAAAATTTCTTCTTGAACATGAAATTCAGAAAGAAAGACATTTGTCTGTAGTTGGAGAGTTCACAATTTCATAGCTTTGATACTTTGATACTTAAAACATTAAAAATTGTATCACTTTTACCCTTTACACGGCCTGTTAACTAAAGCAATGCCAGAGCAAGCATGCATTCACTATGAACGTTATGGTCAAAAATGATTAACTGATATGGAAATGATTCTAATTTTACAGCAAACGTCCAGGTAATATTCTGCAGATATATCTGCAAAGATGTAAGTTGTGATGTTTTCTATACCCCTTCACTTGTATGCAGTGTTTCAATATTGAAACATTCATTGTTTCTGATAAATGCATATCTCCAACCTCCGTTAATTAGGAAATAATGTAAGTATTCATAATTTTTACTCAGGTTATATGTGAAAAAATATGTAACAACATAAAAATACAGCAGGCCATCTAGGGTGCTCGAGGTCGTTAAGGCGCAGATTCGTGAGCCGGAGGTCTGGGGTTCGAATCCCACCAGAACCGTCCTACCTGATTGAGGTTTTTTCCAGGTTTTCCTCAGTCGTCATAAATGGTAAATGCCGGGGAGGTACCCTAAACTTAGGCCAGGGAACGATTCCTTTTCTTTCCCAATATACCATTTCATCTCATGTATCATCAGTGCCCATCGCCTGTGGTGCCTCTGTAGCAAAAACGGACGCTAAACACCGTTCATTCATTCATTCTGTGGAACAATATTACAAGTTGTTAAAATATATTTCTTACGCGCTTCCAATTTATATGCCATTTTGTAAAGTTTATTTAAGTCACGTTTTTTGGACTTCACTTTTTGTGACTTAAATTACTTTTCTGTTGTAAGGAGCCGTTGCGTTTTACCTGTTTAAACCTTGCCGACAAGGTTTTTAAATGAATTTAGTCTATTACCTCTTCCAGATCCACGTCAATTTACTTTTCCTTATTAAAGACCTACTGAAGCACTAGGTTTTGCCACCATCTATCCATCAGAGAGGAAATATTACTCATGAGACTGGAGTGCACCCATTTCCAAACCACACGACAGGAAAAATTCCTCAGGAGTGCGATAGCTCCAATCAGCATGCAGAAAAATGGAGATCGGCTATACAGATGGAACAAGTTTTAATGCCGAAGGAGTGAAACCGAATTGGGTATGGAAAAAACGATTAAAATACATGCACTTTTTCGATTTAATGTTTCTTTGCAACTTGAAAACTTAAATTAAGATTTCATTTTCATACAAACCAAAGTGAAGAAAAAGTCAGCTAAATATGATTTGATTATGCTGTTTTTATATCTGCATTACAAGATTTATTATTTTGATAATAATAACTAGTAAATATGATATTGCATGTCTTCAACGTAATCCCAAAAACAAATTGAATTAACAACTTTTAATCAACATGGAAAAGATGAAACTAATTTGGAATAGTCTGAAGATATATCTTTCAAGCAGAGGAAATCGAAGAAGAGTTTACACACACCAGTTAGAAACTGATTATTTGTTTATAATTAAAACATGAACTTACCTCAAAGAAGTGTATGTGCTGTAAAAACAAATGTTCATGAGGTCGTCCAACTCTTTGTTTTGGTTGTATCATCCTGCATCTCTTTGATCCCATGCACTCTTCCTTCCCAGCAGGTCCAAAGCACTCAGCCTTGATTAATGCTCGTCTTTGTAGTATGGAGATGTACGCCAAAAGTTGAATGCATTTTTTGCCTTACAATGACTTAGTAAGAAGCTCCCCTCGTACAGATATTGTTTACATATATCTTTAACGAAAACAAACGCTTGCGGGAGAGCTGCAGTGTAATTTGGCAAATTTTGTGTCTCAAGACAAAAACAGCGGTGACACAGCAGGCAGCTTAAGACGTCAGCAGTGCTCTTGCTGTTATCATTTCTATCGGAAGTCTCAAAGGAAATTGCAACCGAGTTATCTGATCCTTCTCGTCTCTCCTTCCTTCTCGCACCACTTCTGTTTATTCTGCAGAAGTTTAACCAATCTCAAATGAACATTTAAATGACACATTTTTTTTCCTATTTTGTGTGGAGTTCATAAACCAGTAAAGAGAGTGCCAATGTCAGATAAATGTTTTCAAGGTTCCTTTTTCCTCAGTTGTTTCTGCTCATATGTTTTGTATTTTATTATGTTTCTTTTTCTCTGCCTGTGTCCCATTCTTATTTCTTAAGACGCGAATGCACCACTACTAGGCGAATACTAAAAAATAGTTTTAACAACCTAACGAATAGAAACTTCAGCTGTTGTCAACGTAGAATTTGTAAGGCAAATTATTTATTTGTTTGTTATTTTTTACATCTCAAAGACTATATAAACACCAAGAACTTAACAGAAGCTGAGAGAGTGAACTATTTGCAACATGAACTGGTAAGGAAAGAATGTACAATTTTCTCTCCCTCTCTATTACGAGAAATTTAATGTTAGGAAAACCTAAAGCACAGGAAACTATGTTCTACCAAGGCTTGCCTGAACATGAATTTATATCTTATTTAAACAGATTTAAAATTAATTCTGACAGTGTTTAAATGCATAAAAGTTGGCATGAGTCATTAGAGTATGGACAGTACACTTAATGAACTGGACTGAATAATCTGGAGTTTGATAAAATTGGTATATTTTAATTTTCTATTTATAGGCACAAACAACAATCTTGTTGAGTATACATAACACAGTTACTGAGTTGGATTTTAAAATGACAACATGGTTGATTTCTCTACTCTATGGTCATTGTTAAAGTGAATGTGTTGGAAAAAATGATTAGTATCAATAGCCCTAAAATAAATAGTAGGCATTTATAACATGCAGGTCCTAAAATAAGCGATTATTGCAGCATAAAATTCACTTTTATGTTGATCCAAACATTATTGAAATGGATATGTGTCATAATTATAATAATAATTTGTATTTTCAGAAAAAAGTTGCTTCGTAAATTACATTGGACATGGTTATTGTGTATACTTAAAAGTGGGCGTCAACGAAAGCACATGGCGGAAGCTTTTTTGTTGATTTGATTTATTTATGGATAACTTTATAAACATTTCAGGTCATCAGCGTCCCATTCAATTCAGAGCGTAAAATGACCGATAAAATTTTACTCGGAAGCCTCTTTATTCAGGCTTGAGGTTCTTTTACATGCCGTAAATCTACTACGTGGGACCCACGGCTTTACTTCCCTTCCAAGGAAACCATACTTAGAATTTTTACGCCCGAAAAAACCATCAATCCTGGTAGGGATTGAACCCAAGTTCTTGGATATAGGAGATGGCGAAAGTTATTCACTCACATACACAATAGTTTTATTAAATAATAATGCCTGTTTTTATTTTATTTGTATAATCTGTTCAACCTGGTTTTATATTAAAATATTACTTTGCATTCCCTTCGTTGTCCCTTCCCTTTCTCTCTATTGGCTCGAATTTACAGAAACGCTTGCAAACTGGACCGTTATTTTCCAGATTTCATCATTTCTTGTGCTCCTGTGTTTCGTCTCCTTCATAAAAATATTTTCGTTCTTGGCAGAATTGTATATCAAAATATTCTATATATATATATATATATACTAAAACACTTCCTTTGCTTATGAATAATGAAAATAAACCGTACAAGTAATGGAAGGCTGATAAATAAAAAGGATGATCGTTTTTATGATCTCTATTAATGCAGAGCCATCTTGCGGAGTATACAGGTAGTAAACGCAATTTCGTGACATGCGGAAGATTCAAGATATATTTAACCAAGAACAGATGCAATGATGTTGTTATACGCTTCTTATAAAAATGCATTTAATGAAAATGTAATATTCTTAGAAATGTTAAACTTTCTCGTATAAAAGTTGTAAGGGTATTAAATTTTATACTGCAATGAAATATACAACAATAAAAGAAATGCATTCTAAAACATAAGATGCGTGTTAGGCGCAGATTAAAAAAACGTATTACCTAATTTATATTCCAATACAAATACAAACAACAACTTAGTGCATAATTTTCATTCTTTTCACTATAAATTCGTTAATTTGCTCTCTACTTATAAGACGTTTCTAGCGAATGTTTGGAAAACATTTACAGAGAGCCCATGCATGTTTGAGGCACAGCTGATACTAATCACTGTTGAGTCAGAACCTAAATCTGGTAGAGTCGTGCGCCAGCCAGCTGGCCGGTTGGCTATCGTATCGAAATGTTTCCCAGTTTATTGACCACTTCAAGACTACCAAGTGGGCTAAACGAGCCGCATAATCAACATGTTGGGCGTATCAATTGCCTGTGAGTATGATTCATGAACCGCTCAACTGCTGCTTAAAAATCAACAAAGACCAAAGCGTTGAAATGAAATATTGCCAGGCCATGTCTAATGAAGTTAATTCGTGGAGGCTACAGCAGGTAAATTGATTGTTCTACAGCTTCTGCTGTGCTATTAAATACCGAATAAGCTCAAACTAGCATTTAAAAGTAATGTTGTTTTTTAATATTATACAATGTCCACTTTTGTTACTGTAGCATCACAGGCCGTGGACACCAGTCGAAGTCCTTGCCTAATATCCAATATTTTCTTTTTGCAAGTAACTATTATTATTATTATTATTATTATTATTATTATTATTATTATTATTATTATTATTATTATTATTGGAAAAAACTCCATGGTCTAGTGGTAGCATAGGTGACTATAATTCAGAGGTCCTGGGTCGATTCCTGGTCAGGTCAAGCTGTCTGGGAAAAACTTTTATTTTTAAATTTTTACCCTACCCTGAGAAGGCGAAAGCCAGATAGATTTAAGGCGTCAAGGACTCCGAGCTCATTTCCATTATTAATTAATTTTATTTCATTCATGACTACAGATTACAGATGTCGCAAAAAGACCAAAGCAGTTAAAGCGACAATAAATACAACAAAAAAACAGAAAGCAGGCTGGGAAGCTCAAAACATCAAAGATATTTATTGGAACTATTTCACGAATAAAATTAGAATCAAAATAATATGTACTCAACATTTACTAAACATGATTGTATATCTTTAAACTAGCATTTATGAATACTTATATATAAAGAAATCGTGAGTCTGGAATCAAGACCAACTATATTTATCAGAACTCAATATGGAAAAAAATGACGGTCGAAGTAGCCTTGTTACCGCCAAGAGCAAATATCGATCTTTAGGCAGTATTATGTTTACAAGATTACATTATTTTTCATTAGAAAATATTCTGATGGTTTTTTAGTATGTGAAATTGTTTACAAACAATATCTCTCATGTTTAAACAAAATATAAAACAATATGAATTAAAACTTCCCCACAAGTAGCACAAATCTTTATAAAATACTCGAATTTTCCAAATAACTGGATACTTTAAAACTAATTGACATAGTTGGGAGAGCATTATATTTATCATCGTCTATTTTGAGTAAAAGTACATAGTCTTTCTTGACAATAGTTACGGGTGTACTTGCCTTGTCTTAATCTCACTTGCATAGGAATCAAAACATTACATTCTGCTCCCACCACTAGCTCCAAAACCCACTTCATGCAGTCAGACAACAGAACTGCATAAAGAAAATGTCATTCCTAACTTCAAATTCTGGTAAGAAATGTTTAATATGCACCATAATTTCATCATTAACTTCAAAAACCTGCATGGTGTATATTCTTTATCCAGTCTCCTTTAATTACTGTAATTTAGGAAGTGTAAATAGGGTATGATGCTGTGTGCTGCCATAATAAAGACATACAAGACCGACCCATGTTTACTAAACACTTTCTTATATAAGTGCCTGATGTGATTTCAGTAAATCACCCAAGATTATGACATAGCTACTGACACACTCTGTATAAGATGGCCAAGGTTAGTGGAAAATTTATTTGCCGAGAATAGCACTTGTGTTTCTTTTCGGGACATACATTAATGCAATATCACGTACAAGTTTCCAAAGCTGAAAGACCTGATGAAGACATCAACTTTGGCTAATCATTAATCACGGTTGTTCAGAGTACAAGACGTACAACGTTTTTCAATTTTTCTTTCTTGCGATGGCACAGGGCCAGAAGAATTCTGGCAAATAATTGTCCCAAGCAATGGATATCCTACAGCACTTGAAGCATCAGTAAAGTTTTGTTACTTAATTCATTTACTCATTCAGTGCCAAGTCTAGCATATTCCTGATGCACTAATAAAATATCAAAGTGAGAAGCATAATCGGAAAACAACTGGTTGTGGCAAAGCAGTCTCTGGAATGTTCAGAAATCTGGGTTTTCCACTGTTGCTTTTCTTCCTAAGTCTTAGGGATGACCAGATAGATAATTACTGCCATTAGGAGACAACAGTATGCTATCTTAAAAAAAATGAGACAAAATATGCTAGGTCTTTTCAACATTCATTTCTACAATTCCTGCTACATACTCCTCTTGGAGAATTGTTGAAGACAGCCTGTGCCTTTAAAGCCATTCCGAGTTTATTGTCTGTTACGTCTTGTGAACTTTGTATTATTTTATTATATATTTGTATAAGGCAAATAAATATTATAAATATGACTAGGCATTAAGCCCAGGCTCTTAGCCTGACATATTCAATATACATAATTCAATATCTACATAGAATTTATAATTCCTACTTGAAAACTTACCAAATCATTGAAATTCGAATTAACGTGTAATTATGTATAAACTACCTCGTTTTTCCACCAATCAATTCCAATATTTTTAACATTACTCAGGAACTGTCCTATGTTTCTATAATCCTTTCTGAAATGTTCTATTAAAGTCATTTTCCTGTGTAGTTTAAGTCATTTCTGCTGTAATAACTCCTTCCTCTACAGGTCCATCCCTTGGCACTCAAATACTGTGTGTTTAATATCTTCAATCCCTCCACAAATGGACACTGATTCTGCTGGCTTTTGCTAGCATTATTAGGTAATGCAAGAAGAACAGTAACATTTTTTTTCTATTCTTATTTCAGTTCAAGCTCTCCCAATATCTAGAATCAGCAGTCAATATTATTCAATCTTATGCTTTTTCTGTGTTATCATTTGTTACATTTGTTCCCCTTTCGACAATTTTTTTTTTAACATCTTGTTGATATTTGCAGGTTTTTACTATGCCACTATGTGGAACTTACTGAAATAAAATCTCGAGAAGTGCCCTGGAAAAGTGACTTACTAGTAGGAAAGAAGTAGGATAACTTAAAAATATTAGGAGTGCCCTTTAAATACAATTTATTAAAACATTATTAAAATGCCCCATAATTATAAGTAATTATAAGTTGCTGATAAATCTTAGTGTAACATGTTCTGAACGTATAACAGCAAAGATCGTAATGACTTATGAAATAATTAACTTAAAATATTTTAAAGCAAGACCTTTACAACGAATTATATATTTAATTATTAGGTTACATTTAGCCTTGGGCGAAATGATACTAATTAAACATGTTGCACATAACTTGTCTTCTTGCACCACAGCACAGTATAATACAATTTATTACAAAGGTATGTCAATGCAATTCATTGCCAAAGCAAGTACACTTTAGATCATGACATAATGTCTTCAAAATCGCCCCAGAAAACAGAATTACATTAAGAAAACCACTAAAATTCAAACAACAACATTATAACAGGCCATCGACAAGTTTCTCCGCACTCGGGTGATGTACACTGCGAAGGATAAAGTTTGTACTCCTACAATTCTGACATTTATTCCTTCCTTCGAAACCGGTTTTTAGCAAGTAATCCACCCACCGTTCCGAAGGTTTGGACTTTACATACCTTGGTGGTTAAGTGAACATGATAATTATATTCTCGGCTAGCGGTCTGTGCTGTTATCCGAATTTGCTTTCATAGTGAAATATCGGCTACACAATGGCTGCGGAGCGACTTCTCGATAACCCTTTACAACACACTGCTTTTACAGGTCAACACGTACGAATACCTGAGTCACTGAATAGAAAGCCAACAGGCTCCTTGAATTTCTAATTATGAAAGCCAAATATTACCCCCAAACCCAGGTGTCTTGACTGCGTCTGCTTCGAAATGAAACTGGGAAAGGTTTGCTCTAGCTCTATGTCTCGAAAAGCACAGCTACCTTGCATGTTCGTTGATAAGAAAGGCGTATCAGCCAATAGACGAACGTTTCAAAAATGAGACCAAATCATAAGTCACGATTAGGGGGAAATTAGAGAAGACGGAGTTAAAATATAGAAGCACATAAGCGCAGGACCGGCACATATCCCTCCCTCCGCACTTGAAGTTTCCTTAGTTAATCACACCTTTAAGACCAAATGTATTTTTAAATAAAGTATTCATATAATTTATAATTGACTATGTACGTTCTTCATTAAGAGGCAGAAATTATTTCATCTCAAGGAGCCCGGATTTCCATTCCAATTATCCCAAGGATGAATGGGTATAGAAGGGTGTGGTTAAGCTAGCTGGTCAAAAATGCATTTAGAGTATTATTACTCAGAGCTACTTTTCAAATTGCATCGGCAGTTGAAGGCAGCGCGGGCTGGGTCAAGGTCACTATAGTCGTCTCTCATAGCAATGTTCCAGTGCTGATTGCAGAATGTGGACTCAGTTTGCTATTTAGAAAGGCAAATATTGTTTCTGTCTTTATTATTACACCCTATTGGTGCACCATGTCACTTTTCTATAGTTTATTGAGTTGAAATGTTGCCACTAAAGCAGAAAGAAAATTGTGTACAGAAATAAACCGAACTTAAGAACAGATCCTATTGGAAGAATGGCGGAAACAGAGCTGTTGCAAGTTTCATTAAAAGTTGTCAGAAATGTGTGATTACAGATGGGCATCACTTCGAACTGCAATAACTTCTATATTTCTTTTATAATCTTTTAGACTACAATACTAAGACCAAGGGTTTACTTTCCTTCCGAAGGAAATCATGCTGGGAATTTTTACGCCATCATAAAGCCATCAACTCTTACCGGGCTTGAGCCCATTTCCAGATAGAACACCTCAAGGCCGACGAAGCCCCTCCCCCCAGGAATTCGAGCTCCTAGAAAAGGCAACTTCCGTACTAGAGGCGGCAGAGAGACCTTTCCAAAGAGCAAACCGCCGTCATACGGCACTAACCCAACTACACACTCTTTTGATCCTGTAACAAACAGAACCAACGGATTTAAATAATATGAAAAGAGAGAAGAAAAAAAGTCTTGGAAAGGAAAGAATCATTCCAACATTCGCCTAAAGAGGAAACCACGAAAAAGTCGACGATCAGAATGCGTGTCTCTACCGCCTGAACGACCTCGCTCAGTTGGAACGACCATGGATGGCTTTTATAAGATATACACTTTTTTTCATTATTCTGCATTCTATTGTTTAAACTATGTATTTTTCATTTTAAAATACCTTGCTTGCCCATCTGTAAAAGCACTTAGCTGTTGTTTGTTTCTTCTTTCTATGCTTAGTGATACAAACTAGTTCACACCTATTATGCGATTCATTTTCTGGTGCCTTTGTTCTGTTCTTTCCCGTACTATTTGATTCTGCTAGATGGGAGCGGTAGGAGGCGTTTCACTTCGATTCTATGTGGAAGCAGGCCATACATGAAAACATGGCGTTGTAGAATTTTGCAATATTAATAACGCACCGTTTAAGAGCCCGCGCGTGAGACCACGGACTCCAAACTGTTCACATCATGCTCGATTTAGGTAAATCTACACTTGCGTTAGGGCCGAGCGTGACTTCGAAATCAGTTTCACAGCAAATTAAGTGTCTGGGACAGACCGTGCTTATTTATGCCTTTATGTTCATCTTAGAAATTTTAGAAAATGATATGGTTTATTTAAATTAACGAGTGGTAGAATATAAGCAGAATTTTACACTAAAATCTTAATAAAATGCTTATGTTTATTCCTCAGAAAACATTTTGAAGCATAAACATACAAAAAAACTATTATTTCAATCCCAATCGTAGACAGCATTATAAACAGGTTATAATGATGACGTACACAAACTGGAAAGTGTAATCAGTTAGGTATACCTACTTGAACAAAGCAGAAAATGAACATGAGTTTGTCGTTACTTCTAAATGTTTAAAGATGATGCGATAGTGGCTGCAAATCTACATACGTGACACAAAGATCCGTTGCCTTCAAGAATTCAGCGTGGCCTCCAGGTCATGGAAGAGTGAACAATGGCATAATTTGGTAGAAAGCGCTGGAGGTCGTGGAGTTTTTCCCAAGGAAATTGAGAGCTAGCAGAGAGGCTTATGAAACATTTGCATGTTCCTGCTTCTGAACATTAATCAATGTTTTACATTAATTGTGAGCAAATATGCGTGACTTAACATAGCGTTAGCATGAAATACTTAAATCTTTGAACTGACAGCAAGCGATACAGCACTGAAAGTTTGCTCACAAAGAACAAAGAGAAGAAAATAGAAGCAGAAAGGAATAATCACATCTGCAGAAAGTAGGTAGCCCGCCTGAGAAAACTTCTACAATATCACCTAAAAATATAAGTCACTGCAGATAAAGTCTTCATACAAAAAAAAATATCTTCTGAACTTCATTAATTACTGATATAATATCTACATCATTTTGTAGTTCGGTTTCTTTGTGCAGAATGTAATCCGTATGTTTATAAAGAAGATTGAAGAAGAGGTATTGAAAAGTAGGTGCGGTTGCTCATAAAACAAGGTAACGTTTAACGTTTAGGCGGATCGCGCATGTGCAGAACTTTCACCTGACTCATTAGCTTGCTTTAGGACATATTATTATTGTTGTTTGTCTTTATAATGGCTGCGAAAATAACCAACCACGCTAGGTGTGAAATTCGTTCGTAGATTAAATTTCTCAACTTAAAAGACAAGAGTGCTGGTGAAATTCACTGTGAGCGTTTATGTAATGAGCACAGCCCGGAATTTCAGGCATTTATTTTGATTAAAAAGGCACTTAAATATTGAAAATAGGCAGTAATATAATATAATTAAATTAGCATTTATTAAAAGGAAAAACAGATATTAGTGAAGATACTTAATTTCTTTATCACATAATCAAAGTACTTAAACCTGCTTTTCTTGGTTACAAGGGCAATAAGATGTTTTTTTCAAGATGTCAGCTGTCATAGTCAGCCGCTTGTCAGAGAGAAAATTTTTCACCAAAAGGAAGAACGTTCTACTTCCACCGAAGTGATTGGAGCACAAAACCCCTATTTCGGAAGGATTCATACTAGTCACAACAGAATATCCACCTTTAAGGTCATTATGGAAATGTTGATAAAGGCAAAGTAGAGTAGTTTTGAACAGTCCTGGAGAATGAGCAAAAGATGCTCAGTGGTTTGTGGTAGAGTTCAGTTTCTGTTTATGTGTTTATAGGGAAATCAAGTTAGTGTTTCTCTTACTTCCGTAATGAATATATTGTATTGCATATTTGCATCTTTCTCGCTTGCAATTGTTTGTTACATTTATACAGCTGAGAAGTTACCCCCACCATAAATTTCCTAGAATGGTCTCGCGTAGATACACGGTCTTTCGCTGGAACTATTCAAAACTACAGTACTTCCCTCATCTCTCTATTTCTCGGTATTCGTATTCCCGAGGTAACCGTGCATTCCTTTCTCTAATGAAGGTTCTGCTATTTAAAAAACTTAAGTGAATGGGCTGAGAAGAAAAATTTGACTGCTAAAAGAAATAAACGTATAACAAGATTCTCAATAGATATTTACCTAAGGTGAACATGCCATTTGATTTTTATAATTTTTTCATTTCAATGCATTGAAATTCTTTAGTGTTTTTTTTTTAAAAACGGCTTAAACCTTAAAATAGGCAAACAGAAGGCAATATATAAATTTTTGCTTAACTGCCGGGCTCTGGTGATGAGTGAAGGGAAAGTTAAGCAATGGTGTCGTCAGTTTACGGAAGATCATTCATGATTAAGAGATAAGTGGGAGCTCCGCTGTTCAGACAGATATACCTTGTTGAGCGTGTGCTCAAAAATTCTAGAAAATCGCCGTTTCTAAATCAGTACCCTTGCAGTGAAATTTTCAGGCACTTCACTGAGTACATTCTTCAGAACTGTCACCGAAAATCTTAAATATTGTAAACTCTGTGCATGATGGGCTCCCAAAGTTCTGACTGCCGTGCACATGGAAGAATGGCAGTTGCACGTGCATTTTTTGAACTGATACGAGAAAGAAGGAATAGACCAATTTCTCATGATGAAACTTAATATCGTACGTCAATGCTGAACCAAAACAACTTCCCCACAAAAGAAAAAATTTAAGCAGACATCAGAATGGAAGATTTGGGCCAATGTTTTCTTAGACCAAATAGGTGTACTCTTTGCAGATTTTATGGAGCAGTAACAGCAATTGCAGCGACAGTTTACTGTTAAACGCTTTCCAAGTTGAGGCCCTGCTATTCAGAGTCAGAGACGTGGGAAGGTGTTGCCAAGAATTGTTTTCCTTCATGACAATGCATCCTGACAGTATTTCAGGAACCATCATATGGCCCTCGCATTCCATGATTTCCATGTTTTCTTCACTTCAAGAAATGTCTTTTGTTTTAAAAAGTTTGAGGACAAAGCACTGCGAAAGCGATTCGGTTCACTGACGATATATTTTTTATGCACAGGACATTCAAAAGCTCGACATACAAACATCTTGGAAAGCAATTTGGACTAAGCAGGAAGTAAAGAGAGCGCAAAAGCAAAAATAAAAATAAAATAATTGTATTATGTTCTTGCTTTTGAAATACATATTGAGATGAACTATGAAAATATAGAAAGTAAATACTAAAATATTTATAAACGTTTTATAAGAGAAAATATACTTACTACTTATGACAATTTCATAATTTAAATGCATAGAGTGCTCCCTAATTAGAGGTAACAACTCTGTAATTTGTATTATTTGATAATCATGAAAGAGCTGCTTTGAAGCACAAGCGTTTTGCTGATTTTTGATTTGTACTTTGTCGCGCGTTATGATATAATTTATTTTTGAGCGAGTCAATCCTGTCTGTATATTTTGAATTTTAAAAGAGTGCGCTTACAGTTATGAATCCCATGGGCGTCTGTAAACCACGCGGATGTGATTTTTCACATGAGGCACATCGCCTTGTTTGGAGCCACATTTTCATCACTTGATTACTTCTTCAGGACACGATGCAAGAAGCACGTAATCGGTATAAAGAGTGAAAGGGCTGATGGCTCGTTCGCTTAGGAAATCAATACTTATAGCGCCGTATGAATAGCGGGAAGTTTATGTATCGTAATTAGAGGGCCGTTGACCCAAATGAGAGGATAGATGTAGTTCTAAGATCAAATTTGGATTCTAATTACTATCTCGTTGCAAAGTAATGTTACGAGGATGTGATGTAAGTCAAGGTCATCGCACCGAACCCAGTTATTTTCAGAAACGTCTTCTGATATAAACTATGTTATGATCGATAAACTATGTTACATCTTAGAACTTAATGCCTCTAAGTTTGGTTCTAATTCTTTTTCATACACCTTGGTATATTTCAAGAGACAAATTGTTATGTACAAGTAACTATCATTCGAACTTCAAAGAAAACTGGCTCCACATTATCGCTTAATGGAGAAGAATGTCGCTATCGTTTTCTTCCCCATACCTCTTGTTTTCTTGTGATGACAGATCCCCTTTTTTCGGAATCATATTGACAGATTAATTTTTCATCACTTGTTGTAATTTTAGTAACATTAGGAGAATTTTTATTATTGTGTCTTTATAATATTTCGCGGCATCGCTCATGCGATTCTTTGTGCTTCATTGAAGTTGTAGGGCACCCAGCGTAAAGAAATTTCCCTGGTCCTTCAGTAATTGTCAGATTTTTCTAATAGTTCAATATCAAGGTTGCCTCTAAAACCTTATAGGTCATTCAAGGGGTTTTTTGCAACATCTCTACAGCGGTGATATTTTCTACAGTTCTGCCATCGAAGGTCTTCCACTTCTCTCTTCTGTTTAAAAGATATTCAGCCCTTCTTAAATACACAAACCAATTGAAAACTGTTGTACACAAAGGAGCAAGGTTTCTAAAATCTCTGCAAGTCTTTCCAGATACTGTTATTGATTTTAGCCGCTTTTAAAAGCGTTATAAATCATTGCTCGGAAATGTTCTCAACCCAGTTTCATTGCACAGTACTAACA